>JAUZNJ010032051.1:0-13886 GCA_034780135.1 Jordanella pulchra | reverse complement strand
TGTCTTCTGTAGTTCTCAGGGATTTGTTTAGGACACAATCTGCACATTTAGGCTCATGAAGACCATGGGACCAATAGGTTTAGTTGGAGATAAAGTTGTGAAGAAGGTTGAAGCAAAGGTATGTTATAAAACAATATCCTTAGCTTCAAATAGTGCTCAGTTTATTATTTGAGGAAGAACCCAAAACGTTAAATTTATCAATATATGGTTGTCCACCAAAGAATGCATTAAAGAAGTAGCCAAAAGATGAACAATAACTATAGAACAGCTAAAGAGAGTGAGTGAGAGTGAGAGTTTCACAACAAAACAAAGGCATATTTATACACTGTAATTAATGTACTGTTCTTATCAACCTTTACTATAAAATGAAACAAGACATTTAATCTGCGAGATGCAGTAAGAGAGACAAAAGTCGTTAAAAAAATACCCATTTCTATGGTCAGTAAACTTTAAACTGATATGAATGAAAATTGGAATCAAAAATTACGTCATGGTCAGGCTCCATCCTTCCACTGCGATTCAAAAATACCCTAATCCATCACCTGCTCTGCTGTGCAGCCCTCCACCCCCATAAGTCAATGACCTCCTGATCTGAATTGCCACTCCGCTCAACTCATCACTAGAGAAGCAAAAGCCAGATGCTCCAATCAACTTTAACAAGTTCTCTGTTGTGAATTTTGCTGCACAACTTCCGGGAGACCTGAAAAATAGGAACAAAATTTTATTTATCTTTAGAGACTTCTCTTGAAAGCCAAGTCGCAGTACGGATTGGGATGTGCATTGAAAGATTGAAAAAGTCACTGACGGTGACAGCAGCCATGAAATGGACAAAAAGGCTTGACAAAGTAAAAGTAAACGAACAAGAGTCTAGGTTTTTTGTGTGCTAAAAAATATAATCTTGTTTTGAGCAAGACATAATAAACTAAGAGAATTACTTTGAGAGAAACAAATGCAAATAGTGTACTCAGTCTAAAAGCTTTGGCCAGGCTAATGTCCTCATAGGACTTTAGATGTAAGACGTATAAGACCTTAAAGATACACAAAAGAAACAAACAGTTTTCTGTGGACAACTAAAAAATGTAAAATTGAAGTGAATATTCTTAGTTTTAGAGAATTAGTTTTGTAAAATAGAAACAAATAAATAGAATTTAAGAGATCCAGGTGGAAAGAAAACCTTACATTTACTTCCAAACCATTTTTAAAAATGGCACAGACTCACAATGACCAGATTAAATCAATTCAATGCCTGAAAATATTTCTATATCAGTTTTGGTTAGATTGGTTTATTGTGCTCATCCTTACAATATTATTAGGACACTTTAAATGATGTTATATTGTTATCTGTTATAATTTCTGTTATTAAATTCTACTTGCCATTATTTTTTAGTTGAATAAATAAATATTGTATATTTGTTTGTCATTTATGTTTTTGTAGGTTTTTTTAATTTTTGACACATTTCCATAATTGTTCAGTTTCTTATCCGTTTTTCCTTTGTTTTCTAGCATAGAGTATTTTATGTCTTCACTTTTTAAAACGTACATATGGAGTTCAGCTAACACTTTTCTGTAAGAAAAGTCTGATTGACTGATATTTTGCTGAAGTAAATTGACCTAAGAAACCCAATAAAGCAGCTCCTTCATAAAGTGTTAAGGACAATTTACTACATGCATTGCACAAGCTGTTTGATATCCAAAGCTGTGTACTAAGCATACTTTACCCCATTCAACAGTAAAATATGTACTAATTGAACAAAACACACCTTAGAATAAATCAGTAGTTTAACCTTTTGCCACAAAACTGTGATTAGTTAGTAAATTACAATTGTTGAGCCTTGTGGTTGATACTTTTATTAGAAGCAGCAGAGTGGGTAAACGTCAGGGATGGGGGAAGTTTATGGATCTAAATGGTCTTCAGACATCTTTAAAATTTGTGCTTTACATAACTTGTTATTGCTTTTCTAAACACAATGTTAAGAGGGAATATAGGGGCTGTATAAGCTATTAGTGAAACAGAAGAGGGGGGAAATGAGCTGCAGCATGGACAAGTGATTCAGCAGTGGAGATATATACAAGAAAAGTTATTTCAGTCACAGAAAGACATGAAAGGCAGATTGAGAAAAAGAGCAAGAAGGGGCTTTAAGGGCAGGCTGCTTTTGGACTTGTGTTTGCAAGGTTAAAGCCCAATAGAAAAAAACAAGTAATCCGATTAATAATCTATATAATCAATGGTCTATGGAGAGGCAAAGTCCAAAGGAAAAAAATATTTAAGAGCTGTTATTGACGTGAATGGAAAAAAAGAAAATGTTTAGCCAGAGTAACAACTGAAAGAGGACAGAAAGATGTGGAAAAATGTACACAAGAAGGTCATTGCTGGTTTTCAATTCAGGGAGTTAAAAGGGATGAAGTGAGAGAATAAAAACATTTGCATTAAATCTCCTTCAAGCTTTTGATTGTCCTTTATCTACCCTCAACTAAGCAACCATCAGCCTTCTATTCCTTCACAGGAGCTGGGCACAGAAACAAGCTATAAGGAGAGTAGAAAGTAACAACTTATTTTTACTTTTAAAGACTGCTCTTCAACAGATGTAAATAAACATTTCCTCCAGAAGATTCAGGTGAATAATGAACAGGTCTGTGGTATAGGTTGGAAGATACTGTATTCTTAAACTACATTAAAGCATTTTTTTCAGTATCTTTCGTCAATTACTAAGGACCGAAGGGAAGGTTAGAGGAACATTAGTGCAACCTGTCATATTAAGCGTTAAAACTTGACTCCCTCAGTATCTTAATGATAGTATTTAACTGATGTGCTCAACACAATTTTACCAAATATTTGTCCTTTTGACTGATTTAAGAAAGCCAGGGATGTGAGGACTTCAATGAAGGATTTCTTTCCTCTATAGATTCTTATTAAAGACAAATGTTTTCTTATTATCCAGGGGAGTATTCTCAAGGAACACGTAATTTTAACCAATATTTATTCCGCTAATACAGATGAATCCACCATTTTTTCAACAGCATTTTGATTCACATCCTAGCTTATGCAAGTACTTACATTATGGAAGGTAATTTGAACTGTACTTTAAACAAAGAGATGGAAAAAAGTTCGGAGATTGATAAGTCATGTGGTGAACGGGAGTGCTCTTATTATCACTTTGTGAAAGAATAAAATCAAAATGTCATTTGGAGGGATAAACGCCCTGATTAGAAAAGATGTTCATATTACTCTAGCATACATCAAAGTTATTCATGTGTAGATCTATTCCTGGTTTCAGGCCTATTAAAAGGTAAGATAAAATATGTCTCTTTTCATCTCTTTATAAGTAGGAATCCCAACTGATGAGTGACACTTCTAAAATAGGGTTTAAAACTAAATTGTAATGGATAATGAATTTTATTGGGTTTTTTGATGAATGCTATAAAAAACAATTAAAAGTATCAAGTGGTAAGCTTTAAAATTTTTAAGGAAAGTAGCACTAATATTACCAGCGTAAAGGCTAAATTAAATTATAAGAACTTCAAATTATTAGAAAAAAATTACTCAGGATCTCTAGATTTTCATCAAAATACTTGTATTGAAAGCAAAAAAGAGTTTGAAACAAGGTTGCTTTAAATTTTTTAAGCTATAATAAATAGTAACATTAAAAGGTTAAATTATTAATAACAAAAATAAAGAAGCTTCATATACTTATTAAACAAACTCCTGTAAAGAGCACAGCACAAAGAAAACAAATATGCAGAGAACTTGTTACATGTTAATCAGACATTTTATGAGCAAGGGGAAAATTCTGGTAAAGTGCTAGCATGGTGTATTAAACAGCTACAGGATGAAAGACTAATTACCTCATTACAAACAAGCATTAATGAAAACATTGGGGATCCATTATAGCTCAGAAATAATATTCACATGATAACATTAAAATAAAATTCAAATTTACATGAATTATACCATTTTTTTGGGAGGGGGGCGACATCTGTATTCGAACAATGATGAGTTGTAAAACGATAACCCTAATACATGTTTTAACAGTTATAGATGGTATCACAGGAGCGGAAACTCCGCCTTAATGGGATACCCATCGAGGTTTACACAACAGTCAGACACTAAATGATGCTATTATTCTTACAACTGTATATTCTTATAGTCTTACAACTGGACTATTTTACAAAGGAAGTTTTCCATCAACTTTAAGAGGAGCATTCATCGATTTTTATATTTACATGTGGTCTGCTTTATGTATGCTTGAGAGCAGTTATAATGCAAAACAGTATGACATTCTGATGATAAATACTATTGAAGATCAAGGAATTTTATGGACAAAAGAACATAAAATATCCGGGGTTTCAGTTGTTGTACTAAAAAATATTGAGCAGATTAGAGAAGAATGAGAATACTATTCAAAAATTATAAAACAGCAGTACCATCTCAAATAACCTTTTATTACAACTAAGGTATGCAGAATATGTCAATAAATACACATCAGGTCAACCCCTTAAGTGAATAACTGGCAATGGACAGAAATTATATTGCAATTTCCTAGTAATAGAAACCAATTGAGGTGCTTTACACATTCACCTGTTGGCAAACTCAAAATAGCACACATTCAGGATCTAATAAGAAAATTGGTAGGGTGGAATCTGCTAATCAGTGAGTTGTTCAGAGTTACATCATCATGCAACAAAATGAAGTTACACTAATACCAAACCCATAACTTTAACTTCAAGTTGGTTCACTACCTAATGTACCACTGTCACTGCTGGGATACAATAGCAGGGAGAAAAGCAAAAGCAAAACCTAAATAAACTACATCAACCCCTCTGTATTGAACAAACCTAAAGATTCTTGATTTTTAACTAAATTTTCAATATCTTAATTCTTTCGGTTTACTTTTCAGTTGAACCTGCATGTGTTTAACAAGATGATGGAAGTCATAAATAGTTTCAACACATCCCTGTTATTAAAGAAGGGTGTGTTGAATTATTTGCATTTATAGTCTATTTCTTATTTTCCACAATAAAACTATGATCTGATCATAAAACCAAATGTTAAAAATATGTATGTCTTATGTTGATTAACCTATGGTTGTTCACTTCATGTAGCATTTGAACCTATCACGATAAAATAAAATATTCCATGCAATAAAATAAAAAAAAAAAGTTACTCATAAAAAGTTTTAATCATACACAGTTTTAAAGAAAATAAAATCTGAATTAGTAAACCCCTTACCCAACAAGACATGTGAACTGAGTGTTATTAATTTTTGATTGTGAATCCTAATTAGTCTCAGTGGTATGTTGTGCTGCCTTCGTCTCTAACTGGGGATCATTTCCTCTTTTAAAAAAATCTGCATCTTTATTTCTTTAACACTATCCCGTTTTCATTTCTTTCACACAATCTTTTTTTTTTGCACTGCCATAGTTTATGTATTGATGCTCATTATTATACTTTATGACAGCTTCCCCAGCACTTTAACCCTCACCCAACTGCTGTGATTTTTTTGGAAATTAAGAGCTTCCATTTTCTCACAAAGAGAAAATGTAAGAAACAGGAGCTGGATATAAAATGGCAATACTGGCACACCAGCCACACTGCAGATATAGATTATATTGTGTTTATGAATGTGTAACATTTTAAAACAGGATAAAAGATTATTTAATTGAATGCAATTCTATAATCTCTTGCTTCTGTAGTGATAGACTGAAATATGATTATTTACGGTGAATATGTAAGTGAGAAATTTATGCAGTCTTGCACATCGAAATGAGTGCTAAAGACTGGCGATGTGTTTTAACAGCTGCAAAGTAGGTAGTTTTAGAGGATGGCATGGTAACAAGCATATCTTTCTTGCACATGTTGTGGTGCACAGCATGCCAGAAAGTAGACTGTGAGCTGTTACATAACCATCAACCTGGGACAGAAGAGTGGAGCATGCAGCATAAGTAGTTAGAGATGTGCTTGTGCAACCCAAATTTCAAATATCAGCGGTTTCTTTTGTAAGTTAGGAACAAACTACAACAAATAAATGTATTCAGTCATCTTAAGGCTTGCTAGATAAAATCGAATTTGCCCTGTGGTTGGAGTAAATGTTTAATGCTACATAATGCTCCCCTCTGTACCTCTTTAATTTGTTTCTTTCACAAAATCTAATTTACAAAATCTTCCATTGTACATATTTGAGCATAGCACCATTCTGAGTTTGAACTCATATTTGCCCAGATCAGGTTTTTCCTCCAAGACCAGTTACTATATTCCATGCTACTGTTACCATATGTATTTAAATTCTGCATATTTGTTCTCATATTCTGTATCGCTTAACTAGCAAATCAACCTTTAAATGCACAATAAAAATTTACAACAAGCAATTTAGACAATATTGCCTCTATCATATTGCTTTTAAATACAACTTCTTAAATCTTAATAACTTTTTTTGCATGAAAACATTCACTTTTTAACATTCTTCATGATATTGCTGTCTCTCATCTGATGATTGTCACACTGAGCTCCGAAAAACTAGAGTTACAATAGTGACCTCTAGAGGCGAGTGAAACATTTAATAATGAAAGGCCACCTTTGTTAAATGTGTGTTTTGTGTTGCCATGAGTCAGTGGAATACCTTGTAAAATAAGATTATAACATGGACAAGTTTCTAAATGTTAGCACATCTGACTAATAAATGGCTATTATCAAAACAGGTTTGGGATAGAAACATGGTGAAGTGTTTAATAATTGCCATATCTGAGGGAGGAGATATGTTCTGAAGCATGTCGGTTTTTTATGTTGTTATTGTAATTCACCGTTTTTTTTACTCTCATACATTTATATGGAAAATAGTTCTGATTAACATCAACCTGTCAAGTGACAGAAGGTTGAAATTAGTATCCTTTCCTTTACTCGGCACTGTGCATATTTTCTAATATTAAGGGTAATGTTTTAATGTGCACCAGTCCTGTACAAATAAAATCATCATCCCTATCATTAGGCACCACAAATGTATTTAAAAAGGTCTCAGTTTCTTAAACTCTCAAACATGGTTGTCAGCATAAGAAGCCAACATTGAAAAACTTTTTTTTAGGTCAAATAGAGAGTTTCACAAGGAACCCTGCTCCAATTTTGCTGATTCTTCTCAATCATCATTCCAGCCTTCAGTTCCCAAGGTGCTGCTGAATATCAAATCCGTACCCAGCGGGTATATTTAGAAGTGCATGAGTGTTATGCCTCTTTGTAGAGTGGTACATGTGCCAGTGATAACATAAAGTTACCTGAGATAGCAATTCATTTCCCCAAGGTTTTTTCATGAATGAATGATCTGTAGCCTTCTCACTTTACAAGCCTAAATGACTATTTTACTGCTACATTTCTTACATTCAAGCTAACATTCCTAGTTAACATCAATGAATTCTTGTTTAATTCATTATACTATTTCTGTTTGTTCATTAAACACATTTTCGGCTATGTTAGTACTTCTAAGTTATTTTCCATCTAATTACCCATTACTTGAACCTTACAACCTATTTTATAACCTGGATTTGAGATATGAAAGGAAAAAAAGCGAGATTCTGCTATCATAGCGTCAGTTTGCACTCAGCTGAGTTTAAGTGAGAAGAGCCTAAACAAATAAAAAAAAAAACACAAAGGCAAACATTAAGGAGGTGTCACATATGACACCAAGATGCATCATGGGAAGAAAGTAAGTTGGCAGAGGAAGTGTGATGCTTTGAGTAAATTTTTTTCTGGGAAACCATGGTTCCTGCTGTATCTATATAGTATTGTAATGTGATGCTATTTTCAAAAGCACCTCCTACATAACCATTGTTGTAGACCAGAAACACGCTTTTATGGAAAGTTTGTTTTTTGACAGTGATAGCCTGTGTCGAAAGCATAATTTATGTTACTATGATCCGACTTTTGTATTTGTAAATTCCCCTACTAAGAAGAGCTTTTAGAGTATTGTGGAGAGTCATCAGAAATGAAACCAGCACAGTTGGTGTTGAAAAGTGACAATATTTTTTTAGTCTTTTTTTTTAAGAGCATTCTATGTACCATGCACTACCATCACCCAAGGGAACTACAAACTAATGCTCTACTGTATTTTTTGATGGGAAACTAAACATGACCCAGACTTTTTACACAGCATAGCCAATGAATACAGACTTCACTTTGACTATGTGACCCCACAAATTTAGTATGCATACATCATATATCTTTGTATACTTTACTGATGTGCATCATCTTAGCATAAAATTTCCAACTATAACTGTTCACAATAAAAAAACACATTTGGGGCAAACCAGACCTTTAATCACTTTCCTCCCACATTCTACTTCAACGCCAGGTTTCAGAACAACATATTTTAATATGAAAGCTTGCCTATTTAATATTAGATCTTACCAAGAAACATGCTTTAAACAGAGCAGTTGTGTAAAACTTGTTTTGTTAATTAATAGTTTATTGTCTTGTTTTTCCACCAATTCTTTTCATCTCTCCATTGCCCCCTTTTCACTACATGTTTCTGTTTCTCTGTCCTTTTTGACCTTTGTGCACTTGCAGGACTACACTTTGACAATGTACTTCCAGCAGGCCTGGCGAGACAAGCGACTGTCCTACTCCGAAATCCCTCTCAATCTGACTTTAGATAACAGGGTGGCTGACCAGCTCTGGGTCCCTGACACCTACTTCCTCAATGACAAGAAGTCATTTGTTCACGGTGTAACTGTGAAAAATCGAATGATCCGACTGCATCCGGATGGCACTGTTTTGTACGGTCTAAGGTCAGATTTTAATCTTCTCTTATAGAATTCACTATCAGACATAGGTAATCTAGGTTCAGATAGTAGAAACCCTGTACAGAGATTACTTCCAACCATTTGCATTTTCAGCTCTACAACATTGATAAATGTTTAAAATCTTGGTATCAAACCCCAGTCCACAAGGGCCAGTACACCTTACTCCGATATGAACTCATTATCAGAGCTCTACCGAGCTTTACTAATTCTAGTTAGGTAGTTTATCCATTTGATTTAGGTGTGAAGGGCAAAGAACATATTTAAAAGTTGCAGGACCCTGGCCCTTGAGGAGTTGAGTTTGAGATCACTAGTTAAAAACACACGGTTAATGGAACAAGATGAAGAAAAAGTTTCTGAAGAAGGAATTAACCCGACCTGTTTATTACCAATATGTTTGGTTTTACTGTTATATTTGCCTCTACTGTTCAAAGAACATAACAAAAAAATGGGTACTTTCAGTAAGTTAGTAAATAATACTGAAAACAAAAATATATTTTATCTTTAACAAAGACAAAAAGCTCTGAAACTAACCTGGCATGGACCATAGATAAACAAGGATATACTGTAAACATTAAAGTAAAATAAAACCAAAACACAAAAACCTGCAAAAATGAGACATAACCCCCACTCGAGTTTAGGCACTGGACACCCGAAGTAAGTCCATGAGAAAAACAAAAAAGCAAAGAAACTAGGTACACAAAGGGAGACTCAAAAAAAAAGGGTGCTATGGAGATGACAACCACTGCTTCTACTGTTGCTGTGGATGAGGGAACTCTAATGGACGATGTTAGAGATGTTGGTCTAGATCATTTGAGACAGCAGTGAATTTTTCAGTTGGACCCTTAGGTATGGGAGTGAATGTGTCCATTTGACCCTTTGCTACTGGAGTCTAGGCCTTGATAAAATACTTTCAATTGCAGAGAGAAGATGGGGAGTGATGGAGGGTGTGAAGAAGACTGAAGCTAATGCTAATTGGAGAGAGATTCTTTCAAATCCCCTCCAATGAGGATGATCATGAAACGACATTGCAAAATTGTTTTTGGAACTACATTAGTTTTCAGTAAAAAAAGTAATCTAATTAATTACTTTCAACATAATGGCATTGCGTTACATTGTGTAAAATCTAACGCAGGGTGGTACTACGTACAACTTGATGAATCAAAGCAATTTTTATAAACCTGCTCTCCCAGTGAGAACAGACTTTTAATGGCAGGGCAGGGAAAAGCAGGGATCTGAGATTTGCATATGTGACACTGATTAGTAGAGGGGAAACGAGATAGAGGCATACACACATAGCCAAAAAAAAAAACCCACAATGGTCACAGAATTTACTTAAATCTGACTACAGAAATAATAACTAAAAAATCTATGAAGAACAAATTAAAGTTGGACATGTTTTTTAACCATGTTTCAACAGAAATAATTTTTAAAATAAACTCCTGAAAAAGGGTTAAAAAAATTATGCTACCCTTTAATTAATATTTTGTTGCACAACCTTTTGAGGCAATCACTGCAATAACAGTGGGAAAGATAGTAATAATAGGGAACACATTCCCATTAGAAAATAGTTTATTTTCAAGAAATTAGCTTTTCTGTTTTAGTGTAACATTTTATTATCATCAAATTATGGTAATTATGGATCTATTTTAGAGCAACGTACCCCCCAGGACTATTTATGTTTTCTATCTGATCAAAAACAGATCTTTTCATCTTATTGAACTGCTTTTAGAAAATATTGAAAATACAATCACACTCTTGAAATTCTAATGGTTTCCTAATTGTTAGTTTGGGTCTCACTAAAGCAGTTTTTAATTTAATTTAATTTAATTTAATTTTAAAGATTTAACAATGAAAGCAAAAGTAATTCTGGTGTTAGATCATAACATAAAAAAATATACCTCACATTATCATCTTATCAGCTGTCTAGACCCATAATCAGTTCGCCAGTTCATGGTATGAATTTTTCCTGTGCTCCATAGAGCTTAAGCACAGACATTATAAATAATACTTTGGATGTAGTGGGATTAGACTGGTTAAGTAAATCCATCATCCTTGACACTCAATACCATTTAAGAAGAAAAACCAGAATTTTGCTAATCCTTAACTGTCAAATAGTGGTCAAAACTTCATAAAGCGCACATACAGAAGCTATTCCCTCAAATCCCCTCCAAAAATACTGTAGAAGTTTAATTAATGATATCATTAAATGTTGAAACAATTAAAATGTTTAGTGTACTTCTGCCAGAAGTTCGGCCCTTCCAGATTAAGTTGTACTAGTTGTAAGACTATATAGTACATGAAAAAAAGATATGAAATGCAGATGTTTGTAGAACTATATTCTACATGACTTTTTCTTTTTTTGCAACTTTTTTTCCATTAGATGACATATATCAAAAACACAGAAATACCAGAATTCATTATTTACACACAGAGAACAGAATATGATTGGACATTATTGTCCCTTAGTCGGGAAATTTGTGTTCCCCAGCAGCAAAATAAAGCAAAAACGGCAGCATGCAAACCCAGAGTAAAAACCAGAGTATATATATATATTTTTTAATGCATGCTTTTAAAGTTCAAATTTGCATTGTATGGATTCAAGACCAATTACTTCTCAATTATACTTTTTTTGTCCCTTTGCGTATGTGATTTCCTCCCAATTCTTTTATTTTTCTTTCCAATTCTTCCACCATCCAAAATTGGAATATACATTTTGCATAGTAAAATAAATAGTGTTTTAGTGTGATTAGATTAAATTTATGGTGTGTAAAAGAGAACATAGTGACACCAGAAGTCAACAGGGAATGAAAAGACAGTTTAAAGGTGATGTAAAGGCAACAGCAGCTCAAATAATCGTTATGAACAATGAAATTAGAATAACATCTCTGAATGCAGCATATCTAACCATCAAGCATGATAGCAACATCAATAGGAGACCACACAGGTGCCACTCCTCTTAGCAAAAAGCAAGAACATAAAACCAATTCTCAAAAAAATAAATTTGAAATTTTTTGTCTTCTCCATTGAGTCCCAAATTAATTTGTGTTGCCAATTGGAGTAATTGGAGTAAACCACATGGAAACATGCATCAGTAGTTTACATTACCGGTTGGTGTTTGGTTTTGGGAATATTTTATTTGGACCCCGCCAGGCTCATTAGTTCCAATTAAGGCATGAGTTACATGTCAGACTCTACCTTAACAATGGCAGATATAATGCAACATTGCAACCATCCCTCATACATCTCAAAATGGTTTCACGGAGGAAAAATCAAGACACCTAAATTGCACAATTATTGGCAATTAGGGATAAAAACTACAATAATCAAGGATCGGCCAATTAGGTTTTTGCAGTAAAAATGTCAAACAGCAATATTTTCCCTGATATCTTCCACCCTTATGTTTTCATGACAGGCTGTGGGTGGGAAGCAGCTGGCAGTGGGGGCTGACTGTGCTCTAAATGCTGTCATTACCTTAAATATCAAATGATGCATCACTGATAGTTGGCAAATAGTGTGTTTCTGAATGGAATTGCCATGGTAATACATTTTTCAGATTATACACAGTAAATGTCATCTGAAAAGAACATTTCAGTATATGGAAAAAGGGATAAGCAGTTTCACAGTTTCTTTAAGTGTTGTGCTTTCTGAATTGCTCTTTTCTTTAATTTGTGTATTATTTAATTATATTTATTTAATTATGTGTCTGTGAATCCGAGCTCTGCATAAACAAGACAACATAATAATAACAAGATACTCGTGTGTTCTTATATTACATCTCTAAATGTTTTATTATTAGCTGTAATCAAAACATTTTAAATACTTAAGAGAAAGGACGTTAGAAAACATTGGCTTGTGAAATTATTTTTTCAAGAAAGGTGAGTTTTAAATTGTGTGAAAATAAAGCTGTTAAAATGTAATTATGTATGTAATCAGTGTGAAATGATCTATTGGAGTGACATGGTTAATGTCTGTAACTAAAATGCAGGGGACCGGTTGTATCAAGAAGGGCATGTGGCATGAAAATTCTGCCAAGCCTATGAGCAAGTCATAAGGATTTGCTGCGGCGACCAGACCCAACAAAAAGTACAAAATCATTGTTTTAAATGAAAATAGAAATCAATTTCTATTCAAATATTTATCCAGTTGCTGTGTTAGTGCAAGTTATAAAAAAGCTGGCAAAATAATGTTTAGGCACGAAGCCATCTTTTTTTAGACTCATTTTTAACTTAGACAATAGCTATTATTAAACTATTTTGGTGCAGGGATCGCAGTGCTCCCTTTCTGATGACTTCATGCTGTCAGCTTTGCTTGAGCAGCACTGTGTCTATCTCCCTGATAAAGTGTAAAATAAAGGTATTGTAACATTTTTACCTGATTTTGTTTGTGAGTCTATGTTTTATCAATTGTTAGGGAATGATAGACAAAGGTCTATTTCATGAAAGCAAGTTAAGCAATTAAATTGTGATTTTCTGAATGTCCTGATCTATTTAACCCTCAAATTGTTTTCATAAAAGCTGTAACACTTAAGTCACCATGTGTACCTACATGGTACTCAGTAATTTATCTAGCTCATCTCTATCACTGATTACCTTAACTTCAGTCTCCTCTAGTGATCCATTAAGTTCAATAGCTGAATTGGATTCTTTTGCATCAAATACTACATTCACACCGAAAGCAATTAGAGCAATAGAAGCAGCAGGTTTACATGCAAATTCTACTGTTGAAGGGGCATCAAAAGATCCTTCACTGCATCTCAGACGCAGGAGCAGCACATCTTGAGGCAACTACACAGTTGAAGCAGGACCTGGTGAGCTTCTGAGCATCTGAAGCACGTAACACGCTTCACAAGCAACTGATGCTGGAGTTGAAAAAAACGTTACTTTTGCCAAACCACATCAACCAATCATTGAAGCTGATCTAGGAACTGTCAGGGAGATAGACACAGTGCTGCTTAAGCAAAGCTGACAGCATGAAGTCGTCACAAGCTATATTGTAATACCTCAAAGAGGCTGACTGGACAATTCAATTCAGTTTATTTATATAGCACCAAATCACAACATATGTCATCTCAAGGCACTTCACAAAGACAATTCATTCAAATC
>JAUZNJ010032050.1:0-13886 GCA_034780135.1 Jordanella pulchra | reverse complement strand
CTCTCTCATCTTTTTAAGTGGGAGAACTTGCACAATTGGTGACTGACTAAATACTTATTTTCCCCACTGTATCTCTGGCGGACTATTGATGAACAGCGAGGTACACCCTGGACAGGTAGCCAGTCTGTCATAGGGCAACACTGTGACACACAAAGATGTACAGCCATACAAACACACACACACATAAGGACAACTGAGAGTTTCCAATTAACCTAACAGTAATGTTTTGCTGCAGGAAGAGAACCCATGCATGCACAGGGAGAACATCCAAAAACATCCTATGCAGAAAAACCCAGGGCCAGGAATTGAACCCAGAAACTTTTTTGCTGCAAAGTTTAAATCAGTTTTACTCATTATACTCACTTCAATATTTTAATAATAAAAAAAATGTTGTATAATGCCAATACAATCCTGAACTTAATTTAAACAAATCAGTAATCATTTTTATGACAATACAAGAAACCAACACCACAATTCAATGGACAAAAAGAGATGAATTACAAGACAGAAATATTCCAGGAAGGTTTATGTGCCTTTTTTCACCTGGATCTTTATATATATGAACGCAGTAAGTTAATGTAACAATGATTTTGGATTTAATATGGAGATTTCTTTGGTAGAAAGTAAATAAGTTTTTAAACCAATTCCCATAGGGTGGAAGAAACAAAATCCTCAAGTTAGACAAAATATGCAAATTATGTTGTTAGATTCATTTTCCTATTTCCCTGTTTACTCTCCCCCTCATCCCCTTCTGCCATTCTACATGTCTTCAGTCTTGCTTCTGCCTTCTCTTTTCACACCTTCCGCCCCAGTTTGAGCACTCCCACCATTGAAAATCCCGTCTTTCCTTCTGATGGTTCATTTTTGACCAACCTGGTATTTTTTCTGTGCTTGCTACCTTATAGATTCCTATTTCTTTCTTCAAGTTCTTTTGGCTTTTTTGTGTAAGAAACTTACAAAGGACTCATTATTGGCTCTTCCTCTCTGCATTTCAATCCACACAAAACGTCAGCATGACAGAAGGAAGCAGAACCAAAATGGATCGAGGACTCACCAGTACCATAGCAGAGGAACTCGGCAGCTTAAGATTTGCAGCAGTTAAAATTAATGATCCAGCTATATGTGGAAGACTGTGGAGGTGTTTCCCTGATTAAAAACAAAAACATTATTAGACTGAGGTTCACTTCCAGGAAAATGCTGCAAAAACACAAAACAAAGATGGGATGATGTATTTTAGATGGCCAGTTAATCCAAATTATTATTTTAACTAACTTGTTAAAGTTAATCCCATATTATCTTTCAACAGTGTGCTGATTATTTCAAACCTATATTGGAACAAAGATGGGCAGAGCTGCTGGCTCTGGGCTTTGACCCACAGATTAAGTTTCTTTTATTTTTTTAGCTGATTTCCAAATGATTTCTGGGACAGCCTTACATCTTACATATAAAAGTCTTAGATATTTTTTCTGATATAAGAATATAAAAAAAACTTTGCAAACACAACATATTTTGTATAATTTATTCCCCCCGATGCAAGCTTAATTTCAAATAGTATTATCCATTCCCATGGAAACAAGCAACCCAGCAGTAATCAGCATCATCTTACAATCTTTTGAGTCATAATTGCACTTGAATACAATTTTAATAAAAAAAGAAAAAAAACACTTTATAGGGCTGATGAGTAAAATGCATCTTAGTAAATTCACTAGTGTTGAAGACATTCAACATATAACATTTTAATTATAAAATTCAACTTTAGTCCTACTATACCAATAAACATTATTTATTGAATCTCACAATAATTATATCAGAGCAAATGTGCTGCTCAACAGTACAAAGATGATCAATGTAAATGAAACAAACACAGCAGTTGAACAAACAATGGAAAAAATTACATTTCAAGCTCCAAAAGTGACAATTCAAAGTTGCTGTGTTTTTCCCCCTGAGTTTCCAAACATCTGTTTCATTTTTATTTCACTGTATTCTATAAGTCTCTACCATCAAGTAAAAGATAAAGTGACCTGAATCTGAAAAAAACACTTTGGACAAAAAATGATATTTTCTACTATCAATAACAAGAACAAATCCTTTGAATGTTGGTTTTAGTGAAAGCAGATCCTAACATTTCCCTTCAAATTCCAGCAGATGTCACATATTTTGAAGACTTTGTTTCCTCAGGATAAGGCGTATTACAAAGCTGCACTGGCAGCACATTTTTTGTAGGACTGCTCGTCCAGGTAGAGCACAGCACACACTTGGTTGACCTTACAGCTCCCGTCACAGATGATCCTGTTGTCGTAGCTGACCATAAAGTGGCTGAAGTATGTGTCAAAAGCTTTGGCCTGTGGCAGCAAGAAGCTCAGACCCAACTGAAGAAGACTTTTTGGCTTTAGGTCGTTCAGCCCAAAAGCCTCGGTCATGATGTATTCCAGCCTCCAGTCGGGCCTTTGTTTCTCGTTGGCCTCCGTCAGATTCAAGTAGTACTGCCAGATATCCTTCAGAGGGACAGAAAAACCCCAAAAGGGAAAAGAGACAAAGGAAGAAAGAAAAAGTCTTTGAGTCAGTTTAAAAGCCAGAAACAGTTTTTTGTGCCCTGATTGGCACCGTAATTAATCATAAAAGCACTTATAGCTTCAGTCTGTGAGCAGAGAGATGAAAGGAACTAGAAGTTAAGTCCAATTCTATTAGAATATCTGCCTTTTTTATTTTGTTATAGCTTGTGGATTATATTGTGAGAGAATAAATCAATGTCAGAAAACACCTTGTGGTAATCCTTCATTCTTCTGTTAAAATAACAGACTAATACTTAGAAAAATGCTCCGTATGCATCAAAAAACGACTAATAAATTTCACTAAGCTATAAACACTTTTTAGCTGTTTAAATGTCATACTATCCCATAATATACTGGCCTGCTGAACACCAAATGTAGCCCAAAAGTATTTTACTTATTCAGAACATTTATTTTAAAATAATTAATAAAATAGTTCTTCTGAATTCAGAAAGAATAAGATGGACTATATGATACAGTAGAAATAGAAAATGTGGGAAAGACTAAGATAACTGTGAGATATTTGTATTATGCTGCAAAACAACAAAGTAATTTAACACAGACTTGCATCCATGTAGTCATTACTTCTAAAACATGAATCTTCTAATAAGAACCATGAAGAGCTTCTGATCAGATTAAGTCCTGGCTGATAAATCAAACGCACCTCTATCACAGCCACTGTTTGATATCCTTTTACTCCTGACCACATTTGATAAAGATTTTTCCTCCAACTTCATTCCCACATCTTTACAGTAAGTCGAGTCTTGGGATCTTATTGTGTTTTAGCTGCTAATTGTTGTAGACTTTACTTTCTATGACTGTTATCACACTTACTGTGAAACAAAGAAGAAAAAGCATCTTTTATCAACACTGTTTAAGATATTTTAAAGATCTTGTGGTCTCTGTTTGGACTGAGGGATAAAACTTAAGCCCAGGATCAACGTGTTGAAGATCAAAGCTTTAAAACCAGTCCTTCTTCCAGAACTTCAACCTTGGTCTGGATGATATGGCCAAAGCTTATATAACAATATAGCTTTTAATTGTGATCAATATCATATGATTTCAATATCTATAAATGGAATAAAAGCCTTAGACTTCTGTATGAGCCAAGTTTACAAAACTCTTAATATATCATTTTAGAAACATTGGCTTTAGGAAGACGGAAGGTTTCTGCACACTTGCATCTGTGCAAGACTTTTTAATGTGAGCTGTCATTCAGAAAAAGCATAAAAAGTACAAACTGAACAGTTTGACAACAAATGACTCCTGCCCTGATCAAGGCTACACATAGAGGCTGGTCTGGTTGACGTCAAACTCGTCACCGATTTTCATTGTTTCAAAAAATGTTCGTATTCGAGGCTAATGCATCTATTGGCTTCAGGAAAGACGTACTTTCAGGGGTTTATTTACGAATCTCACTACAATTCTTTTGCTTGTGAGGTATATTTACCCCCTGCTTTAAACTTTATATTTATAATTTCAGATGTTGACTGAAAATGTTGCTCTGCTTCTTTGGGATTTACTTAATTTGTATCAAACAATGAAAATTAATTAGTGAGTAAATTAACTTTACTGCAGCCTCTGGACGGCTTCTACATTCTGACTGAATAAAGGATTCAGTAAAAGAAGCTGAACAGAGACTTGAAATTCAAATTGACATCCTGCACAGTGACATGAATGCATTCCTCTATTAAAGGTCAGCAGCTTGTTTCCAGGGCAACTCGTTCCAGCTATGTGCATAAAGTGCTGTATGATATTTAAATCTGCGATGTATGCGAACCTAATTAGAAAAACAAACTTCAGTTTGTTGTACACTTCTTACCTTCACACTGTAGTCCTTGTTGTTGAACAGATACATACGGAAACCTGGATTGTTGGAATACGGCTGTAAAAAATCTTTGATTGGTGTAACGGCCGGCGACACGAACAGAGAATTCACAGGTTCACCTGCAGAACAACAACCACCTGGTGTCACGTTTTCATTCAGTGCCATGAGACGATTTTAAGTCTTTTATTTTTTAGATTTATTCTACCTTTTAGAGTTTACATGTAGTTCTGACTAAACAAGAAAGGTTCAAAGTTCTTCAGTTCTTTTTAGCATTTTTCGACACATCATTTTGTGTAGTTCAGAGTCTGCACAGGGAGTGAAATCTAACACTGATGTCCCACAGTAACAAGCTACTGACCCTGGAGAGCTAAAACAAGCCTTTTATCTTTGTCTGAATTCATCCAAACCTCAAAAATAATTAATGATATAATAAACATAACACTTAAAGATTTGCCATTGTACATAGTTTTGTTCTGTTTACTAACAGATACAGAACAAAGAGCAAGGATGGCTTTAGGAAGTTATGCAGAAATATCTTCATAAAACAGCAAAACTAACTCATCATATCTTAATGCAAACTTTAAAGCTTTGTGTTGCATTTTCCTATCAATTGTTATTAGAGTGGATATTAAATCATATCAAAATTAACCAGCAGAGATGGTTTAATCGAAAGCTTCAAGTCTGTACTTGTTTTTGCTCACCTTGTTCGTCTAGCAGCACCATGATGCTGTCTCTGTGGGTGTGGCCGTAGAACTGTCCTGCAACAACATGGCTGTACTTCCTGAAGATGGACACCAGCCTCTCGTTGTGGCGTTCCCTGATAGCGGTGATGTTGCTGACAAAGGGCAGGTATCCCACAGGGACGTGGGCTATGATGTAGACCTAAAGAACAAATGCATCAAGCTGTGTGGATTAAACTGAGTTTTAACCAGGAAGGAGACAAGTTAAACGAAGAGTTCAAACCTTTTCTTGGCTCTGATCAGCTTTCTGCAGAATCTTCTCCAGCCACTCAAACTGTCCAGCTGGGTCTGTCATATTACTTGTAACTTTATCAGGGCCGTAGTAAAGGATGGTGTTTAGACTCACCAACCGCAGACCAGGTTTCACCAACTGAGAGTAGAAACCACCTAAAGAGACGAATCCCAGTTTAAAATAAAGCCTGATGCTTTTCAAATTAACCCATTGCTATATTTAGCCATGGATTCATATGGAAACAGATTAACATTCATATTGCAGTAAAAGTAAAGCTTTACATGAATGGATTAAAAAACAGATATATTATCAGGTGGTATAAGTTTCTAAAACCGATGACATGCTGACTTTCCGTGTTTTAGGATTAAACTGATCTTGCAGCAAGAATAAATTTAAAGTTCTGATATTGACAATTTGTTATTTCAAATCCTATAAGGAATTTTACATTTGGATAAAAGCGAAAACAACCAACAGATGATCCATAAAAACATTCTTTGCTCTAATTTTTACAGTATATAAGTTATATTACATTTCCTATCAGCATTCAAAAACATTTTCAACTAGAAAGCTGGCAGATCAGTTTAATATCAACAGAAAAGACAGTGCAGCTGTCCAACAAACATTTACATTGAAAAAATGTGGAAAACATAAATATATTGAAATGGATGCTATTAAAACAGACTAAAAGTAACTGGATTTGAATTAAATTTCTGCGTCCTGTTGTGGTTTAGAGCTATACAACTAAAGTGAAACGAAGTGATTCATATTAACATGTAAAGCAGGTCAGTTTATCAGAAGAATCTATTCATCTAAGACATTATTTCCTGATCCAGGAGGCTCCAGTCTACCTTGTGAGAGAGTGGAGAGAGCTTCAGCGTCCAACCAGGGCTTCCAGAGAGCAGCAGCTGCTTTGTAGATGGCGTTAGTAGAGTCTGGCATCTGGTCCTGGATGAATAAATACAAACAATCACGTAAATCAACTTATAGGTTCTTATAGTTTTAAGGTTTCTGGATAAAATCAAAAAGGATCTAATTTGACCAGGTCTCTCTTAAAAATAGAGATTTTTTTAATCTGAATAAATAAAGGGTAAAGATGGAAACAAAAATTAATTAAAAACAACATGGGAGACAATGGATATTAAAGTACTCAATAATCAGAGTGTTAAAGTTACATAAGAAACCATCAGTTGCAGCTGAAGGCGGCGGCTCTACAAGCTGCTGAATCAAAGGTTGTAACTAATAATTCATTCACAGCCTCCATGTTGGTTTAAACTTTTTATGAATGAAAGGAAAGAACCTGATGTGTTGTTGGTTTAATGAACTGCTCAATGTGACGAGGAGATAAATCATGTCTTGATTTTGAAGAAATGGGAGAGGATGCTCTTTTTGTTTGTTTTTTTTTAAATCAGACATCAACATTCATCAGAGCATCATGAGAAGATTGGCTGATTCAGACCTCTGGGTAACTGATTGCTTCATTGCTGCTTATCACAAATTTACCCTAAAAGTGAACTGATTTCATAGTTTGAATAGAAAAAAACAACAGCCTGGCAGTAACATGGTTAAGTGTTTTAACTCCATGTCCATCCGTCCTGTCTGATGTTACCTGTGGCCAGTAGTCGTGGTTTCCCACTGCAGGGTAGACCGTCAGGTTAGGGAAGTGTTTGGTGATGGTCTGCGTCATGTTACTGATCACCTGGATCACCAAGTCTGTAGAAAGCTCATCTGCAGGGACATGAGGTGGACTGTCCCTGTGAGACAAGCAACATAAAACCTGCTCAATATTCCCTTCTAATGAAGACAAAATGGCAAGAATTAGATACACATAGTTAACTTGTTAACTTTGTGGGTTAGAGCCATGTTAACTCAACCTTTAGCAGTAATATGGTTGTCAAATATATTCATACCCTAAGAGGTATTGATACTTAGAAACTGTACCCAGATCCGATGCTAATTTGACATGGCATCGATTCTAAAGACCAGTGTTTGCATATTACTGCTGTTAATTTTAAACCCTGAATAATTTACACGTTCAAGTAATCAACCTCTGACAACCTCAAAATATTGGGAAATTGTATTTTACTTTGATTATTCATTCTGTTTTATTTTTGTTAAACTAGCATCTGTCATTTTATTGATAAAAAAACATTTTCTGAGCCGAGATAAAAAAGGTGAGTTTTTCATGTTAATGAAAATATTTTTTATGCCTTTAGTTCCATTTTTTTCCCATGATGTCAAAGATTTTTTTGGTTGGTATTAATATAAAGTTACAAATTGTAGTGATGTCACAATCCTTATAGAAAATGTCAAATTATTACTCCTATAAATGTGTTTATAAAAAGAAAAAAGATATAGAAGCAAAGACATAGAATTAGATGTCCTAAAAGTAGATAAAAGTAAAAACGTATTTATTACTTCATTTTAAATTCATAACAATAAATCAAATACATTTAATTTAAATAAACAATTTTCAGGTCTTCCTCAAATCCATAATAATTACAACCACTTGCTTAAAATCCAGCTAATTTGTATAAAAACTCTTTAAAATAACTTCCTCATAAAAAACCACAGTAGATCATAATCTTTAGCAAGAGGGAAGTGATGCTTCCTCTTGACTAAACGCACAGAAACTCGATTTCATAAAAACTCCACTCTGTGCTCAGCTTTTAAACTATGTTCCAGACAGGAGGGCTTTTAATTTAACACAAGAATATTAGCAAGAATGAAAGATTGATTGAATGAATTAATCATTTTAATCTAGTGAAATTACAAATTTAACTCATACAAACATTTTATATACGATTAAATTGCCTATACAATTCAGTGCTTATGTCTGAAAAGGAGTATGAAGAAGTGAAACTTTCATAATCATCCTTTTTTCTTTCTACTTTACGAATGAGTCCAGACCACTCCAAAATAGGAAAAGGACAAAATTAGATTCATTTCTGTAGGTTTTAATCTCTTTAGTTAAAATGGATACATACATAAAAACGCTTTTTTAATTCTAAAGATTTCGTCTGAATTATCTATTAAGAGAGAAAAGTCTAACTTCTACTGCACTAAAATGTCATCTGAGACAAATTAGAAATAAAAGTAATTTTTAAATCTGAGAACCTTTTATTTTGTGTTTTAATGTAAAAAATAAATGAGTATTTGAAATCTACCACTCCAGTAAAAACGGACAGATTGTAAAACTGTTAATTTTTTAGAAAACCAGTTTCTTCTATTCCCGTCATTAATTTAGTGTTCAGTGAAATTTTATAATGAGACAAACTGGACATAAAACTTTTAAAGCAATTTTCTCTATTCATTAGGAGTCTCCTTTAATCTGTGTACTGACCCGGTCCAAATGATGAAGTCCTCTGGCTGCGTGAGTGACGCCATGTTGGTGAAGGCTGACTGGATCAGGCTGTAGGGAGAGTCGCACAGGAAGTCTCCGTACGGCCCTGCATGGGTCGCTGGGGCTCCTTTAGAGGAGAAACACACCTTGGTGGGGTCCTGGGTCAGGTGGTAGGTGGGGTCCAGGTGGAGGTCGGTGATGTGCCAGAACCTGCCTGGGAAAACAGAGCATTGATAAATAATCATTTTAAAATATCACTTCCCATCCACTGGATTGAACTAAATGTAAAAATGCTAAAAACATCCCAAAATCGTTTATAATTCATAGGCTCTTCAACCAACAGTTCGTTAAACTTAAGATCAGAGAAAGGGATGTTTTATTTAAAAAAGGGGACATAATCTTAAAATGTCTTAATTCTTTTGGTTAAATTTCAACTGTGTCATTGAGCCTGCAGTGTTTTTTTATTCGAACCAGTCTTAAAAACTAAAGTTTTTATCAGGAATCAGTCAAGAAAAGTCTGTTTGATCCATATTGTGGTTATATTATCGGGGGTAATAGCTGTAGTATAGAAGGAAGGTTATCATAGATAGTGATATTATTTTATTGTAAGCCTTGAAAGGCGTTATTGTTGGTATTTTTTTCAATTCTAGTAGTTGAAACAAATATGTATAAATACAAATAAAATTATATTATTTAACAACTATTTAATGTAAAACACAAAAATTAGAAAATTTATGGAAGTCAATTGATATAAAATGCTCTTTTTTGCTTTATTGTTTAAAGGGGAGAATCTCTTAAATCTTATTTTTCTCAGTGGCTTTCAGGATCACCTAAGGATGAAACTGGGGTGTGGTGATCCAGGCATGAAAGCACGCGACCCATGCACGCGGCCGTCACAGGTTCGAGTCCCAGCCTGGTGACTTTTGCCGCATGACTTTCCCCTCTCTATGATCCTGTTTCCAGTGACTACTTTCAAAAATTAACAAAAAATAAAAGCCACTACAGCCTAACTGTAATCGTTAAAGAAAAAACGTATGTATGAAGCCTATAGCAGAACTTCCCTTTAAAGCTTCACTTTAAAGGTTCTAGGTTTTTGCTTTTGGCACAGATAACACGAATTGAACAAAATACTTTAACTTTTAATATATAAAAGGTATGAAACACTTCGGCAGGTGAATAACGAGCCAAGCAACGTTATATTTATAAATACAACCCATTTTATTCGCTTTTGTGGAAACTGAGCGTTTCCTGCATCTTAATGCGCAAAGTGAAATGTTAAAAACAAAGACTGATCCTCTCCGCATGCTGGAGCCTTGTTATTTCTTGATATATTGATAAAATACTGCAGTAGTTCATGTAGTTTTCCTCTCACCTGTTTCTGATAAGAAGCTGCTTCCTGTCGGAGCTGCAGAAACCAGAGTTGCTCTCAGGAGCAGAAACACAAAGAGACCCACAACCTGAGCCATGATAACAGACAAGTTACAAAACGAGGTGATACGCAGGTTTAATAAGGAGGAAAAGGCAACTGAACTGGTGAAGCAGATCACGTCCTAAAGGTAAACAGGAAGTACTGCGACCAGCTGGTCACGTGACTGTTCGGAGCCGAAAGGGGGAGGAGTTAAACAAGAGGAGAGAGTTTATTAGACAAAGTGTAATCTCTTTAATGCCGCTTTTGGTTTCCTCCACATATTGCTGCAATTTGATAAGGAAACTGGCTAAATCTAGCAGACGTTTAGGCAAAGATTTACAGAATGATGTACACAGTGTTTTCACACATGGAGTTGGGATTTAAAAAATTAAGTACCACGTTGCCAAACAAAATGTGTTGTTGCTAAAAAAGGTGATAAATTCTGTATTACATCTCATGTTCTGCAGTGAGTTAAATTTGTGTTTGTCACTGGATTAACTTTATTCTCTCATAGAGAACAGATTATATCCAGAAATGTCAAAAGTTAAACTTTGGACTGTCTTTTTAAATAATTGTTCTCTTATACTAAATTATTCATTTAAAGCAATACACTCATGTAAACAAAACACAGTTCATTTCTTTATTTTGTTTTACAGAGTTGCAAAGTCGTTCCATCTGTCATGACAGAAACGTACTCATATAAAAAAAAACATCTTACAAAACATGTGCAGCTTGCAGATATTTTACATGCAGAGGAGAATGAAGTGCAAAGAGCAAACAGTCCACAATAATTATGAAATCAACACGGATTGGCCGGTTAGTGGTGCTGTCAGTGTCAGCTCTCATGCCTTCTCATAGGTGCGCACCGCATGGACATCTTCAAAGGTCAGATTCTGTACAAAACAGACAAAAGTTAATGAAATCTATAGCTTCAGAAAAACCTTTGTGTTGTATTTTGTACATATCTATTTGCTGTTTTAACTTTTCTTTTCTATCTAAGAACCCAAATATTTTTCAATTTAGAAGCTATATTCAGATAAATGTGTAATAGACCATCTATTAAAAAAATAGCAAAGTTTAGAAAAAATGTTCATCATTCACCATAAACTCTATTAAAAAGTTACAGCACTCATATTGTGATACAACTCTTAACTACTTTCTACTTTAAAGTGTTTTATTGAGAAATTCTTCTGACTGAAGCATAAATAAAGTAAAAAAAAGCATATTAAATGTAAAAGTGAACTTAATCTTGTGCTTTTACCATGATCATCTTGCCGTCTTTGATTTCTCTCACAAACTTGGTCTCTTTGCCGTCCCACTTTTGGACGTGGACCAGCTTGTCTCCGTCCAGAGTCACCGTGGACTGAAAAGAATCAAAGAAAAGAAGAGTTTCAGTCTGAATTAAACAGAAGTGAGCCTTTATAGGGCTAATGGTTTTCTCCAGATGAGTGAAGACATTTATTAGTGGCACTAAGCTATACACAAACCAAATCAGAATTTTAGCATATTTTTAACACATCCATAAATAATATATTATTTTAGGCTTAAAGAAAAGTTATATACTTATTTTTAAATATCAACTGTTTTCAAAATGATAACAAGAAGCTTTCAGTCTTACAAAAAAAACTTGGAGATGTTTTTAATCCCTCATATTCAGTCACTGAATATATTTCCTTTTACTCTGACTTTTGTTGTATTAATAAAGCTTTTAGATTAACTAAAGGTATTTAAATCCTCTTTTCTTGGACCTTACTTTGCAGTTTCGGTCATCAGCGGTGGTTTCATCAAACTCCTCTCCCAGTGTGAAGGTTATCTCCGTGTTTTTGAAGGTGCTCTGGGTGCGGATCACCACCTTGTCTCCCTCCTGGCTGATGATGACGGTCGGTTTGGTCACATTACCAACCTGCCTGGTGGCAAAGCCCACACCTGAAGGAAGGGAAACAGGAAGGATTTTATTGTAAATTTATTTTTTCTTCACAGTCCTCTCATTCATACTGTGTAGTTTGCATGTTAAGCATTTAGCTATGGTATTTCACATCTCACTCACCAAGTGCTTTCATGTACTCATCAAAGTTCTCGCTTTCGACCAGTTTCCAGGTGGCACAGAAGGCGTCAACCATGGTGAAGGTTTGCAGGGGACAAAGTTATCTCCAAAACGCACTGAACAAGCTGCAGCTTCTGCAGATTTTCTCCACACACTTATCATCCTGTCTCTTATTATTATGCACACATGTGGGTGTGGCCCAGCATTTTATTGGCTCAGGAGATTTTATCTGAGCTGTGATTGGCCGATAAATAGGGTCAAGTTCTTTAAGCTAAAAAATAGAATAGACACAAGATTTTGCATTTAAGAACAGAAGATTTATTTTACTTATGATGAATTTTACTTGGTCTATGTTTGTAAATAAATCTACTCTGCAAATTCATAAATCTCAGATCTGTTTTCTGAGGTGTGGTGACATCAGGGCAGATTGAGACTGGAGCTTCAGGTTTGTGAATTTTAAAGTTTTTTTTCCTTTTGTAGGAGTCAGACTGTTGTGTGTGAGGAATGCATCCTGCAGGGGGTCATCACTGAGGCAGAATCACTGTGTTTGACAGCCTATTGTCCTCACAGCCCCAGACACAATCTCCTTATGTGGAAAACACACACATTAGTTAATGAGGGTTAAAGTCTGCATATGTCCATATTAGAGACCGAGTACAGTTAGCTTTCTCACATAACATTAAATATGGGAACTAAAGAACTTTGATCACATTTATGATTTAGGATGGAAACATTTTCAGTTTCTATTTGCGTTGAATGTAGAACCTCGTTAAAATGGTCAAAATGACTTCATTCTTATTTATGAATTACAGAGAAAGTAAAATATGTTGTCTGAATAAATAAAAAGTGAACTCTGTCAGTCCTCAGATGAGGTTTAGTTAAGCTCAGAGAAAACAAGCATAAAATGCAAAAATGCATCTTCAAAGCATCAGAGATGTGGTTCTCTAACAGTAACGACAGCTTTGGAGAACAGTTTTACATTTTGTCTCCTATTCTAAACACAAGACTTTTTAAATGATTTTTTTTGGTGGCTTAATTTTTTGTAGTTACATGTCATCTTTCCCATTTTAACCCCCATGATCTCTTAATCATCTGAAGTGTAAAAAAATTAAACAGTGATGCTTTTACAGCACAAATACCAAAAGTGTATGATGTGTTGAGAAACATTTTGTCAACTATCTGCGACAGTCATCAGTGGATATTTGCTATGCTGATTGGCTCTTCAGTTTTATGTGTGGAGCTTGTGTGGAAAAATGTATTTGCAGATTAATAGATCTTATAACATCATTTAAATGCGTTTGTATCAAACTATTTGTAGGGATATGGTAACAATCAGGTATGTTCACTAGTGAAAAAAAGGATTTATATTTTCTAAAGAACTGATAGATGGAAAAATGTGACAAACAGGTTCTCCAAAGGATCTCTACCGCCACCTTATGGTGAGAAACTGAAAGACGCCATGGAGAGTTGCAATTAATATAACTTTCAGCATTTTTTTGTTTAAGATGGTTATTTCAGACATTCAAGAAGATGTTTTTGCAGAGGATTAAAAATATCCTCTTTTAAAGTGTGAATTTGTCAGAATTTTCATTTTTAATTAAAGAAAATACTTTTTACTCCAGATGTTCATTTCACAGAAATTATAAAGTGTTGTCTTACTACATCAGAACATCACCTCACCATTCTCTTCTTTAGGTCAGGTTAGTTTGCTGTTGAGACCATGGCCATTAAAGCAGGTATTTTTA
>JAUZNJ010032049.1:2265-13887 GCA_034780135.1 Jordanella pulchra | reverse complement strand
TAAAACGCTTTTCTGTCTTGGTGTTCTGCATGTGGGTTAGACAGCTCAAAAACCCAAACTTGACAGTAATATTTGTTATTAAAGAGTCTTTTGTTATAATGTGGAAAATGATCAAGTTACTTTTTGTTAATAAAAGTAAAACATCCACTGGAATAAATGGAATCACATAAAAGCATAGATGATAATTTAAAAGATTATTTTTTAAGAGATGGCAACATAACACTCTATGTTCATTGCATTTTTTTTAAATAAGAGATACTAATCATTATTGCTCTGAGTGTTGATATGAGCAAGTTCAAGTAACTAACAATTTTCTTGCAACCATTGCCTGAATTATTTTTTATTTCAAAAAAGAGCTTATTGGTGATTTTGTAAAATACATTTTTCAGTACAACATTATGTAACTGCAATAAAGGGTGTATTCATTAGAATCTTAAAGTAGCTCTTTTTCATGGTTGCTTATAAATGTGGAGAGCACTTTTTGCATTTCCAATTTCTGCTACACAGTGAGTTTTATAAGCATATGTAGGACATAAATCCTATGTCTGAACCATGCTTTCTTGTCTTGTTTTTTATGGCTCACTATAATATATCATCTGACCTGAGGTGACTACACAGCTTGTCAGAAACAGTGATAAATTCTTTTCTGGTGGCTTTGTGTCAGGGATTATGCTGCAGACTGATTTATGAATATGGCCAAACCACATTTAATATGTCATCTTCAATTTGACATGAGAGGAGCATAATTGGAATTTGTTGCGTGCCTTCTGAGGCAGATTAGCTACTGAAAAGAATAAGAAGTTACATTTTTACCTTTGAAGATGCTGCAGGACAACACATCACATTTGAGAGATTCAAAATGTAGGTATTTTTTTGTTTAGTAAAGCAATAAAAACTGAACCCTTATAGAAGAAAGGTCCTATAACTTTTCTATATGTGTTATATTATCTACTTTCTGCTGTTTAATGTGATACACCAACTTAAAGTTAACATCATTGTTAAACACAGTTACATGATGTACTGTTTTATAAATTGGTAAAAGATAAAGATGTAGAGAGGTTTTATGCAGATTAGATAACACTACCCCAAACTCTGAACATCATACATATAATTTTTCAAGCCAATAAGAGAAGTTATAGCTCAACTGCAAACCTACCAATATACAGCAGTTCAACATAACTGTAACCAGGAAGAGCATTGACTAGAGTAACAGCCAAGAGGCTCATGGTAACTTTGGAGTAGCTGCAGAGCTCCTGAAAAGGGTGAAGAATCTTAAATATAAAAAATATTACTTCTCACATTCATAAATTTAGCTTCAAGACAAAAAGGTAAGAAAACACCAATTATTTGTGAAAGAAATTCATAAAAAAGTGCTTTTGAGAGTTTTCACTGAGCCACATAGGTCTCTGCAGTGCAAACATGAAAAATATTCCAGTCAGAAGAGTCCAAAATCTTTTTTTTTTTTTTAAAAAAGAAAAATACTATTGAAGGACAAAACTAACTAATATAACACTTATCCCTGAACACACAATTCTCACTGTAAAAAGCAGTGACATCCTTATGCTGTGGCTATGTTTTTCCTAAGCAGGGAGAGAGAGGCTGGTGGGGAACAATAGGAACATGGATCATAATCTTGAAAGAGAAACCTTTGAGAATAAGTCAGTCCAGGAATCTATAAAAAAAATACCTTTCAGCTTTGCATCTGACAAAGCTCAAGTTATTTTATACAGAAGAAAAAGGAAACCGATAAAATAATATTTGGGTATTTAAAGCCACGGGGGCTGCAATCAAAATAAAGGTGTTTCTGCAGATTATTCAGCTGAAGGTGAACAGAATGCAAATACTAACCTTTTCAGATTTATTTAAGTATTTATTTATTTGCTATTTAGGATTTTTTAAACCACTCTAATTTTTCTTTACTTCCAACAAAAAAGCTGCTATCACCGGTTGCACCATAAACTAGGCTGAAGCTGAACATCTGTTTTTTTTTCAGTTGTGGCTCCAAAATCACAGAGGAAGTTGGCATTAAAGCAACAGTGAGTAATTTTCAGGTCAGAATGCAGCAACATGAACTTCTCCTCCATCCTTTTCAACCCCTCCAACAATACAGAGGCCATCATGGTACAAAATGGCTTCTGCAACGTCTGCATCACCCATCTTGTCAAGTGATGACGAGATTTGTTTATATGGATAAATGTATAAATAGTAATTTATTAGTCTGTCCAAGAGCAAGATTTTATATAGGCCAAATTAGCTGCAGTCACATTCAAGACTCTGTAAATGGGAGATCTACACCTAAATAATTATAAATAGCGATTTCTAAGGGAACGCAAACATAAAGATTGAGACTCTCAGTTGGTAGCTGATAATAAATAACCTATTTATGTATAACATTTTACATTTATGTCAGTAAATCCCTGTAATTATGATACAATAGGGATTTAAAGATTAGTCAGAACACAGTAGGAATTGGTTTGCTGTTTTTCTTTGTAGAACATTTGATTCTGCTTTAACTTTTTTCCATTATATCCTATTGTTATTATCAGTGTCTTGGTTGGATCTGTTTCTGTACTGTACAAAACTTAGATTAAGTAAGTTGTTCCTTTTTGAATTTTGTCCACTTCAACAGTATTTTTAAAAAAAATATATAAAAGCTCTGCAAATAGTTATATAGTGACTATCAGCAGGTATTAGAAAGGAATTTGCATCAGTTTATATTCTCAACATTCATTTGACATTACATAGTGGAAAAGACTCTTCCCCACAGAATGGTGACTTTTAAGCAGGGCAGTGCCAGTGGTCAAAGGCAATCTCATTTTATGGTGACTCAAACCTGAATTAAGCCAGAGGGAAGCCAGGGCAAAGCCACTTACAAAGAATGTAAACAGAGAAGGAGGGTGGTGTGCTGGGGGGGCTTCAAATTAGACCCAGTGTATCGCAGAATAATTAATGTGACATTTTCCTGACATTTAGTCAGAGGTATAGCAGAGGAGCCTGCAGAAGAAAAAAAAAGAAGAAACGGAAGATATGATCCAGTGAGGGAAATGAATGGCAGAGCTAAACAAAAATGGCAGGAATGCTGGTATTGTCTCTGACAATGTTGACAAATATCAGAGCTTCTACTCATCTTCCTGCTGTTAGCCATTAAAGTAGGGAAATATAGCAGAAGTGCGATTGGGTACATACATACCCCACCTCACGTTGAAAATAAACAGACCAATATTCAAAACCCACTACATCAGTGATGATACTTTTTACTTTTGTTGCTTGGTGACAGTTTTTGTTCTGTGCACATCCCTTCCATCCACTATCTATTTACGGGCTGCTGCGTTCCATCTCTGGACCAGGATAATTGATGATCTAACACAGAGTCTGTGGTTGCAGCTGGACCACTCAACAAGCCCACAGTTGCCTATTAAAAATACCTAAGATAACACATGAACCCCTATCAATGCTTTTAGTAGCGCGGTCTGTGGTTTCATGTTGCCCTTTTAAGCTAATTAGGAACTGATAAACACGTTTCTTGTCCAACGGAGATTGCTCTGTTTATGTGGTAGGATGAGGCAGAGCAACCTCACTTTAAGCCAAAACTAAGAGCTTGATGCAGTATTATAGTTTTGGGCATATTTTTTTTATATTTCTGGCTAAAATGTAAAAAAGCCTGTCTTATCTGGTATTTTTAGCACAACAATATACTATTACACTCTCACTAATCAAATCGGCTAGAAAATATAAAGCTTAAATACAAAATTTAAATCTCTAAATTGCCCATAGGTGTGAACGTGTGTGCCTGTTATCACCCTGTGTTCGGCTGGCAAACTGCTTAAGGTGGAGATGGGTACCAACCCCTCTGTGACCCTGAAGGACTAGTCAGTTTGACAAATTATTACTGCTACAAAAAAAACAAAAACATTTATTTTAAGGCTTTTCATGGAAACAAGTTGTAATATTAACACCAATATGACTCAGTGGCCTAATGTGAGCATAGATTTTTGTATTTATCAATGAACAGATAATGAGATTTAAATTTCCAAAAAAACCCTTTGCAAAAAAAATTGGGATCATTGCTCAGATAAGATAATCTATGCTGTTTCTTTAAGCACCACAAAGTGCTTTTCACTGAAATTTTAACTAAACAGAAGACATGAGAACTGAGAGGGTGATGAACAGTCGACTTGAGGTAGTCATTTCCTTTTTTAGACTACAGCATTTCCTTCAGTGTAACACAATAAAAATTGATTTTGCATTTCTTTGATTCCTTTGAAGATGTTCCCCTCACAGAGATGCAGCACTTATGTCAGTTTGTTTATGAATAAAAGCAGACAGTCCCCTTGATCCTTATAGAACCACATTAGCTGGTACAAAATGCAAATTGTTTAATTTCCATTTCCAATGTAATACATGCTGTAGGGAAATGGATGTATAACATTTCCCCTGGAAACTATTTTCTCTTTGATTCCACATAAATATCCATTTTTTTAGCTTCAGTATAGGTTGTTGTTGCATGTTTGTACTGAATGGCCTGCTGAGGGTAAAACACATCTTCTCTGGACTGAGGGGAAGCACAGCTGATAGGACGAACCAGATAAATAGTTGCTTTGCAAAGAATGCAATCAATGAATGACTGTAAGAAATTACTGAGACTGTATTCAACTCTACTATGCTTTATACCAAAACATAGCCATATTGAAGCAGCTGTTCAGTATTTAAGATTAATCTCTTAAAAAGTACTCAGCACAAGATGAATTGACTGAACCAGCAAAATAACAGTGAATCATGAGCTAAACTGTCACCTACCAACTTTTCTGCCTTTACCTTATATTAGAAAACATGAGACATGGCATTTATATGACAAAACTGTCTTTCATTTATGAAGAAAGAAATGTAAGCACAATTTTTTTGACTAACACTCATAATTATTATATTTTTCCTTCAGGTAAAGCCATCAATTATTTACAATATATACATTAGGGCATCTTCATGTCTATTTCTGTGTGCATAACAATTGTGAAGTATGGAAGAGATAACTTCAGCTTCATTTCGTAAAAGCATGCTGATGCAGGTTTGATATAGCTATTAGAGGAAATACAAATAATGGTTTTCATACTGTGTTTTGATGAGATGGTAATTAAAATGGCTAATAGCTGCACATCTACACAAGCAAGATACGTTCTTCAACAATGAAAACAGAGAGGGAAAATTTCTGAATTTGAATTATCAGCGATGCTGGTTTCCATTTATACCAGGAGGTTATAGAAATGATAATAATAATAATAATAATAAGGATATTTAAAATAATACCCTAATCAAAGAAAATGTTTGCCTATTCCTATTTGCTTTAGTTATGTTAAACTAATAGTAAATGTTTAGAGGACATTAAAAGTTTATGCAAATGCAATATGTAACCTTGTGGAATGAATTGTAATGATGACGTTTTTCCAGACTTTCCCACATTTAATGATGTCAGTTTAATTGAAAAGCAAACTGATCTACTAGTGAAAAAGTATGATACAAATATAAAAAAATAAATGAAAACTCTAAAAACCACCACTGCATTTAACTGTGTATTCGATGTTCTTTTGGGGAAAGATTCTAGTTTGGCTAGGAAAGTTCAGTTTAGGTAACTGGACGTGTAGTTTTCTAGAAGACGTTTCACCTCTCATCCAAGTGACTTCATCAGTTCTGACTGATGCAGGAGAAAACAGAGATAAATATACTATAGGTGTGACCAAAAGTTATGAAGGTGACTCTGATGGGTCGTTAAGTAGGTCGTCAGAGTGGTTTCGGTCACATGGCTCTGTTGAGTCGGGTGGAGGCTCTAGTTTGGTAACAGTGGTAAAAAAAAAAACAGTTTTGGAAAAAGTTTCTTCTACAGATCTTTGGGAGAATTTAGTTGGGATGCTTCTGTTAAATGTGATCAAAATAGACTTCTATCTCTTAATCCTTACTCCTCACTGTCTCTACAATTTGGTTATAACTATGTTCTACCTATGAATTATTTTGGTTGATTTATTGTTATTAACGGTGTTTGATACTCAGTTACTTTTGTGTTTTGTTTCTTTGTTTTTCGTTTTGTGCCATCCTTTGTGTGAATTGTTGTAGTGTTCGTCTTTAGTTTTTGGTTCTGCTTGATCCTCATGCATCTTATTCAGCTCTTTTTTCTTCAATTTTTCTCTGTCGAGGTTGTTCCTCGGCTTCATTGCATTTTCAGAATTAAAGGCATCTAAAATTTGAACCTTGTTCATCAGATTATCTAGTACAAATTCACCTGAATTAATCAGCGATCGAAATTTGTCCAAAAGTAAAGCACCCCTTACCTGCTTAAGCTCTACACCCTAAACTTCCTAAAACCTTCTCTCACTTTTACATACGCACTGTGATCAGAGCGATTTTGAACAAAAATGGAGAAACTGGTAAGCGTTGTCAGCGGGGAATGTATAAGTTGGACAAAAAGTGCTGTGGCAAAATCAAAACAATGATCTTACTTGCATAAGGGGAGCTGTAGCATTCCCGGTTTAATATTCTTTCCTATAGAAGATTTGTTTGTTCCAGAGTTAATATCTATAATATACGTGTTAAATTTTCTGGGTAATGGTGCGTTCTTTATGACACAGGGTTAGAAAAAACTCCAACTGCTGTTCAGATCTTAGGATTCTTATGGAAGCACTCTTTGCTAAATATTGATACTTAGCTTCATAAAACAAGTTTAGGACTGCCCTACACAACTGATGCCTCTGTAGAACCATGTTTATAATGCATTTCAATCATATTTTAGGTCAGACATGTCCTACATGCACATTCTAAATTTAGAGCAAGCAAAAGAGCTCACAACATCAAATATAAAACAGGTGAATGTTTTTTTGAGAATGAGATGTCTGTCTGAAAGCAGCAAAGCTTACTTCAATTTATTAACAGAAAGAGAAAAATCCTTTGCAACTGCATATAAGTGTAACATGACAATGTAACACACTAATAGTGGTAAACATCAGTATTGGCAGCAGGACTGAAATTAAAATTAAACTATTTCACACCCACACATAAAAGTGCATAAGCAGTTTGGCTGCATGCATTTTTTTTGCTTTACAAAAATATCTTGACAGTCACAAATCAAACCCAGAATAACTGAAAAGTTTAACAATCAAAGAGTAACTAATATTTGTGATAAGTTGTCAAATATTTCTTTAACTTTTACTTCTCAGGAAATGGTAGATTGGTTAAAAGATCTTTTATTTCAGTAATTCTATTCAAAACCTTTATTCCCATTAACATTTAAATTATCATAATAATGTAGAACTCTACAAGCCATAACCTTCTTGAGAGGTCAGTAACATCACATCTTTATTTACCATAAAAAATATATTTTATATTATGTACCATTCCATTTTCCTACAAGCTGTTTTCAGGAACTTCTTTACCTTCATGCCATAATCAAAAGAGAGGTTAAGTTTGGAAATCTTACAGCTGAAATAAGCTACATTTTAAATGACACTCTTCAGAGAACAACAAATCATACGTATATATAATATATATAATTACATCCACCTAGGGTTGGACAGATGTAATTTTATATTTTCTACTGAAATCAGCCATCACATTATAAACTGCCAAATACTGTATGGCTACTGCAACCAATTGTCATTACTTTTGTGGATTAATGCTAATCTAAACTTTCAAGGCAAACAATAACCCCAGCATGTGAAAGCAATGCCAGAAAGCCATTTCACTCAGAAGACCAAATTGGATAAACAACTTACAAAAGAGTTATGAGTTATTGTGTTCCCTTGTTTCGGTTTGTGCAGCTTTGTCTCTTTGTTTTATTAAACATGTATTAGAACAATGCCAGAATTAGTTCAAAATTACCTTTGCTGCAACTGATGAGCTTGGCTTTTCCAGCAGATCCCAGAGTTTCTTCCGTTTTTCCGCACAACAGGTGTTGTCAAATTCTTCTCCCTCTCTGTCCTTTATATTGTCTGCCTCTCTCTTTAGCTCCTCATTCATCTGCTCCTTTTTCTGGTGGTACCTAGCCTGGCAGCAGGATTCCAGATAGATCTCGTCAATGCCCCAGTAATCGAGCTCCTGGCTGAAGGACAGAGCACACATCTCCTCCATCATGTGCAGCTTGCCCGTGCGGTAGAAGTTCAGAATGGAAGTGAAGGCCCCTGGATGTCTATCAAAGAAGTACTCGTTCTCATCCAGGTTGTAGTCATCGCAGACCTCCATCAGAGAGTCATGGGAGTTGCAGTCTCTCAGTTTTCCCAAACGAGTCCGTGGCAGCCTGTCCAAGGTTCGCCATAAGACCTCATGTGGGAGACCTCCGACATTCAGCCTGACTCGGCGGTAACAGGACTTGCTGCGGATGATGTCCACTGGTTCAGGTGGAAGGGATGATGTTGACCGGGAACCAGCTTTGTTTAGATCCAAGGATTTTTCCATGATGATTTCGAGTTGAGGAAGCATGCAAACAACCAGGACTATGGACTACTATTGATGTTCTTTGCTTTCATTGTAATATCTAAAAAAAAAAAGATAAATAAAAATTACAATTCATCTTCATAGTAAAAAAAGCTCTGTATCAAATTATAACTTAGACTTTGAAGTACATTGTGGAAAACTATAAGATCTGGTATAGGTCTCTGGAGATTACCCAGTAGTGCTGAGTGTCATGGCTTGAAAGTAAAATATTTGATTTTTTTCCTACCCAATTCTATTTTTTTTCATCCTGTCGTTTAGTGATGAAACATGTCAAATCACAAAAATTATTTTCAAGACAAGCTTTAATTTAAAACTTTCTGGGAGTTAATCTGAATTCAAAGTGTGACTAAATCTAAGCTGTAAAACATGCTTATAAAACAAGATGGCAGGCCTTGATATTGTAATTATTGGAAATATGACATGCAAAATGTTTGCAGCAAGTGGTGTTATACAGTGAGCTAGATTATTAAGAATAAGTATACATCTATGAACAAAAGGGAAGGAACTGGTGCTACTTTGACCTATGAAAGCCCAAGAAGGGAATTTGTAAAACAAACCAAAAAAAGATTATTGAAAAAAAATAAATCTTTATAATCAGAAAGTGTTATTAATTCATAAAATCAATTAATCGGCAAGCATCCCTTAGATAAATCAAACATTTAACCGACTATATAGCTGTGAAAGTACTCTTTAGCCCCATATCTCAAACCAACATCCCTCAAGCAGGAAACTCCAGCTAGAGTTTTATCTGATATTCTGTGCCAGCACCCGATACGACCAAAGCACTGAAACTAAAACTAAAGTATCCCTCAGGTCATAAAAAGGTGATTTAAAATTCTGGCCTCTCTATGTCATGCTTGGGACTTATAATGATTATTATCATTAACAATTAATAGTGTCCACCTTTATCATGATAGTGCTCATTATCGTTAAAGGTACATTGCAATTTATGCACTTATAATTGTGTATTTATATCATATTATTATTGATAAGCATATTAACAGAAAACAATATGCCAAATAAAAAAATATAAATTTGAAACGGTTATTAAATATGTTATCAATATTTGTTTGAGTAGTTTTCTACCAAAAGCAAAGAAAATCATAATGTCTAAGACATCTAAAATTATCCTAAATGAGACTCCAACAGTCCTAAATCTCTTGAGAGACCATTTCAATTTATTTTCAAGGCACTTTGCAATAAAAAAGATAAATACATGTAGTCAGTTAAAAAAAAATCCTGCAGAGAAAAGCACTCAGTATCCATTTATCATTTTAAAAAGTTTTCCTATTGGGGGACCCTGGCAGTTTAGATTACGTCAGTGACTTGAAACATTCTCTGCTCTTAACATTTTGCAATGGTGGACAGTCACTTGTACTGTATTGTTGCTTTTCAGCTATCTAAAATGCTTTAATGCATGAAGTGCCAGTAGAAAGAAAAAAATCCCCTTTAACATAAACAAACCTTCAGTACAGTTTGGCTCAGTAATCTGACACGACTGACTCGAGGGTTTGAGCAAACAGAGCACACACACAAACAAAAAACAGAGCCAAGTACTTTCTCCTAAACAGAAAAAGTTACAAGTTAATGACAGTAGCTCCTTAAGTGACTCCATCTAGGTGAGAAACACATTTAAACAGTTGAGCTATGAATCAGCTTTCAAGTCTAAAGGATGTAAGAGAGAATCTATAATTAGTTATAATAAGGTTGAGGTAATGGCTATGTCTAAACGAGAGAAATGGTTAACCATTAAGAGACAGGACCAAGTGCATCACCTATAGAAGGAGACCATGAAGTTAATGGCAGCAGTAGTCTGACAACTAGCCCTCCCGGAAGGTTAAACAGCTGAAAAGAACCCCAGGTCCGAGCTAGCTTCAATGAGGAAAATAAACACAGAGGTCATAAACTTAGATATTGCAGTCATTTCTAATAATGCTTAATTTGAGAGTTATAGGTGAGTAGAAGAGTAGGAGAAAGTGGTCATTAGTCCTTGACGAGCCCAAGCTTATAACAGCATAACTACAGAAAACGGTGAGGATAACCAAAGTCACCCTAACTGTAAGCTGTAAGGGACAGTTTTTTGATGGGTGTTATAAGCAGACAGGAGAGAAGCCTAAAAACTAAAAGATCTGCCCTTCATACTATTTTCTTAAATACCATTAGAACCAACAGTAAACCTGCAGTCAGAAAGCAAAAAAAATGAAATATCTAAAATAAAGGAGGAATTTGAATATTAAGGTTTTATATGTGAAATGTAGAACTTTACAGTTAAGGAAAATGAGTGGAGCACATAGTATGTGTTCACATGTAAGGCTACTCTACCAAAGTTTTCTTCAGTAGGATCAGCCTGTACTCTGAATCAACTTAAAACAGCCCATCATGAATAAACTAAAAAGGCTTTTGTGAGCAGATGGGAATTACTGTGATGACTCACCCATATTAGCAATGCAAGAAACAGAGCCCTGGCTTAGTTTTTTGTTATCATAATCTCAAACAGTCACTAAAAAGAAACCTGATGAATTGCAGATATCAACAAAATCACCAGCACCTTATCTGCTAAGTTAAGCAACAAGACAGAATTACAGAACATTATTAAGTTTAAATCTTTTATTTTGGTTTTCTCTTTATAATCATATGAAATGTAACATCTGGTGGTCACTTTTTGAAAAGTATTTTTTTTCTGACAAAAAAAAAAAATAAACACTTTAACACATGGGGTTGTAGAGATGACTCATGCCTCAAAACCAGCCTGCAGATTCAAACATGTAGCTTTTGTTTCTAAAGAAATATATAACTAGATACTCGGAATATAATAATCTCCATGTTAAATCATGTAAACACTATGGCAACGTTTTAAGTTTATACACACAAAGTGTAAAAAAAACTGTTTTGGATGACGAACTTATTGGATACAGATCTCAAGGACAAGGAAAAATAAAAATATGTAGGAAATGCCGAGTGGTTCGAGGTTTCTTGATTTAATTTATTCGTTGGCATGTTGCAGTTTTTGCTCTTTGCTCCAATGACGCCCATGCAGTGCTGTGGGTGGGACGCTGGGATGCTACAGCACAGAGTGAGCGCTGTCCAGCCCAGAGGTGCTGAAACATTGGAGAAGCGCCGTGTTCCCCGTGAATTACTGTTTGCATCCTG
>JAUZNJ010032048.1:0-13887 GCA_034780135.1 Jordanella pulchra | reverse complement strand
AAGTTTGTTTTGCTGACAATGTTTCAGGTCGAGACGTAGGAACATTTTTTAAACAGGAACAAGGGAATGTGACTGAAAACGATCCACTGAATGAGCTTCAAAGTGAACTAAAAGCTCGGTGGAACAACGACTACTCTTTAAATTAGATTCAGTTTTTTGTTTTTTTCTTTTTTTTTTATCTAAAACCTTCTGAAGCTTTTTACTTTGTAAAATAAACACTGTAAAGGAGATGGAAGATGCTTCATACACACACTAAGCGTACTTTCTGAAAGCTCTCTTACTTCCGGAGATGTTCATGTTCCTTTAGAAAGAGCTCGGTTCTTCTGTTGTTCACCCCCGTGTTGCTCTTGTAGGATCTGATCGACAAAACAAAGAGAAATAAATGGGGAAATAAAAAAAGAAATCTGAAATAGTAGATTGGCAAAAAATATGACAACATGACAAACACAGTGGCAGCACAAGAAGTTATTTGCCCTGCTTCATCCAAAGCATATTCTCCATTTACACCATCCTCCTCATATCCAGACAATCATCTTTTCAATTCATCATCTATTATCTGCTGTGTTGCCACACCCCTCACTAGCCTTATCTATGGGAATAATTAAACTTCACTTTCATCCATTCTGTAATCAGTCAGCTTCAGATCACGACACGTCTCTTCTCCCTCCATCCATCCGTATTCCCCTCCCTCTCCCACTCTCTTGAAGCATTTCTCCGGACAGGGCCGGCCACATGTAACCACTCTCTCCCTACGGGAGCTGAATGAAAGCCTTGTGGTTTGATTTACTGTAGAAGGCACTTAGGGAAAGATATCCCCTAGAGAAGAAGAGAAAACTGACAGTGAGGGAGGGATACAGATCCAGAGAGAAGGAGAAGGGAAGTCTTAATAAAAGGAGATGTCTCTTATTAGTGTATGAAGGATGATAGAAGGAAGGATGGACTTTAACTTATGAGGGGGACTTTGGGGGAGAAAAAAAAGTAGCACATCTCTGCCCCCTGCTGGTTAGAGATTGAAACAGCAAATATCCACAAATATTTATGTTAAAAAACCTATAAATGATAAACCTCCAGCTCTGATGTGCCCCATCACAAACTAAATGTTTAAATGTTTTCCTGCTTTGTGTTTGAATATGCGCACTGTCTAACAGTCTGTGAATGTGTCTGGAGGTGCTCACTCGATGTCTCTGTGAACAGAACCCAGCAGGTCCTCCCGCTCTCGAAGGCTGAGGAAGTTGCTTTTAGTTTTGTGAAACTCGTGTGTGTAGTCCTAGAGGAGGAAATATTATTACAGTTATAATGTCAGACACGGTAGAAAACATGAAATCTTTAGTAAATATTTACTTTTGTAAGTACCTGTAAAATATCTCTGTGTCTTTGTAAAGTGTGCATCAACGCTGCGTTATGCGACAACGCTCCAGGAGTGTTTGTGTACTCTGCCATTTTGTCATTGACCGCTGAAAGCTGCAAACAAATTTAAGAGATCTTTAATTATTTAACTCTTAATAAAAAAAAAAATCATCCAAGAACAAATTACACAAGGAAATGTATAATCAAAGTTATCTGCAATTATTTCAAACATCTGTTTTTTTGTATTCACTGAAAATGCCTTTTAATGTTACATTTACCCACGATATGACGGCAGAAGTGACCTGTGACCTACATTAGTCAAGAGCTGCTCCACTTCGGAGGTCATGGCTACGAGCATATTGTCCTGGAAAGACTCTGACCTGATTGACAGAATAGAGACAGAAGGAACTTCAAGGTTCAAATTATGATGTATAAATACTTGACACATAGCCTGGAAAGTCTAAAGAATGACAGTCGTTTTTTTCTGTTTGTTTTTCTTTTAACAAAACTTTACTGATTCAATGAATTTTACTGTTTTTCTTAGGGATACACAACATATCTGTATTGCTTTTGTTAGCTATTGGTGGTTTTTGGTCATTTTTAATTCAATTCAATTATACTTTATTGTTCCCCGAAGGGAAATTTAGTTTAGGTCCAGCCATCCAACAAATTAAACAATATTACCAACAAATGTTTTTTTTAAATGGCAAAATCATGCTAAAACAATAATTCAATGCTCTCAGTGTTGCAGTTTATTTATTAGGACTTCACATGAGTCTGTGCTCTGTATGTATATTTGTATTTTTTGTGTTTATTTTCTATATTTTTTGTATTTCTATTTAGATCAGCTGCTTCCTCTGCATGGCGACCAAAATAAACACAAAACGTCATAAAAATCAAACTTGTAAAGTTTGTACAACATCTCTCTCTGTCTCAAAACTGGAGTCCATATATTTAGTGTACATAAAATACATTTATTTAAGGTTCATCATTTATTTGGCCTCGGTATAAACATGTTTGTTTTGTTCATTGTGAATAATGAAAGGCTTTGCTGACACCTGCTGTCTCTTGCCTGCTGGTCATGACCGCTGCTGTAGCTGCTGCGGTAACTCGTGCAGAGCTTGCTGAAGGAGACCAGCTTAAGGTCCAGCTCATTCTCCAGCTGCCTGGCCTGCTTACGTAAATCTGAGTGAAGAAATGGAGAAACGTACCGGGAAAATATAATCAGATACAACAGATATTTGAGATATGAAACAAAAAAAAAAACCAAAAACTAACAATGCAACAAAAAAAGAAGCTTATATTAGACATCAGAAGAAGAAGAAACTTTCAACGCAACACAAACTTACTTAGAATATTAGTTATTTCCCTTTTTTTTAAATCTAAAGTAACATAATAGCAAACAATGACAGATTTAATATAATATATAGCCTGACTTCATGGTATAATCTTGCAGTTTACAAAAAATCCTATATTTTTTCAATCATGTACAGTTGTATATTACTGCCATAGTGGTGAAACTATATTTTCAACAGCAATAAACAGATTTTTTTTTTTTTTGGCTAAAGAATAGAATTTTACAGATTGGATCTAAGCAGAATATTGAATCATAATTGCCACTGCTGTATATTCAGTACCGAAAAATTCAAAAGATTCGTTGGATTCAATAATTAGAAGGCTATAGAATTTCAGGTCTGATGTACAAAAGCTCTGCTATCTTGTTAGATATTTTAACACTAAAAGGGATTTTCGCTGTCCTTAATATCCACAATTCATACATATTTGAGCGATAAAGATCTGAAAAGTCAGTGGAATAATTCAAACAACAGAAATTCATCTAACTTGTGCCTACTTTCATTTTCTTCTTTCTAATTTTTAACTCGCTACGGTTCTAATTTTGTTTATTTCTATAGTGCTAATCCACAACACATCAGCTCATGGCACTTTACAAAGTCAATTCAATCAAATTATGGAGACAGACTCTTTAAATTTTTTTTCTATCTATTGAAACCCAGCTGATTGCAACCAGCCATTGACTTTCCACCCTTCGGACGCCTTGTTTAGTTGACTGCAGCAATTCCTCAAGTTTAACTGGATTGATGGTGAATTAACTAACCTATAATTTCATTTGAAGATGCTGCTGTAGGGATTTTCAGCCCAAATCTTGATGATCTTCTCAGCTCTACAGCAGTCTAGTAATACTCATTCTAATAACCCATTTATAAAGAAAATCGACTATTTTTCCAATATACTTGAACGCAATGCTAATCATGAAATGTTGTAGAATATTAAATCTTTTAAACTCTTTTTTAGGTCGTAGGACAACTTGATTCAAACTACTTCAAACAATCTGGCATATTTAATGTGACTATCTAACCACAAAGGTGCTTAAATACTAAGCCTTAAGTGAATCAAACCGGAATGATATCACTACTAAGTATTGTTTGAGGTGAACGAGCTTTAAATAAAGCAATAGTTTTTAATTTGCTTATTCTAATTTCTCACATCGTTTTTAAATAGAACAACAGCATGTGGATTTAAACATAGATTGAGGTACTATACGAAAACTATAAGGTACAAAAACGAGGCGTTTCACTTTATGATAAAAAACTTCTGAATTTTGTTGACGTTAACAGTAAACATGCTAACAGATTAGCTTTGGAAATAACTTAAAACTCTCATTTGCGCGCACGTCAACTTTATTCACGTCGTGAGATGTTAGACGATAAATAGAACTAATAGGAGTTTACTGAGAACAAAACAATATGAGCGAGTCCAAAGTTGTTTTTCATTTTATGTCTGTAACAATTCATACCTTCCCAGTAATTGTTGTAGGCTGCCATGTCTGTTGTTGACATGTCATCACCAGCCGTCAAGGAGAATAAACTGTCGCACTTCTTCCGTGATCCACAGTGCCTCCTAGTCGCAAACAGATGCCTAACTCTAAACCTTACAACTCTGTTCACATCGTATTCCTTATCCTAACCCTCAACACAAGAGCACTCAATCCATTACTTAGTCGGACTTTGTTTGAAAACTTTGTTTTGTCATATACGATTTTTCTTTTATTTCTCCGCTTTGCTTCAAAATATGAAACACTTAGACTTCTTCAAACCTAGACTAGGTTGTTCTACATTAACATAATGTCATTTCAACCTGTATATTATTTTTGAACCATTCAAATATTCTTTAGTGCTCAGTAAATAACAATTTTAATTACCTTTGTTGTATTTTCATCACATTCATTTTCTACATTTTAACAAGTTTTTTGAAAAACTAGTAGTATTAAGCTCACTTCAGCTTGTTGATCAACTCACTGATTTAAATTCATTTTCAACTCTTATGCTGATTCTTGACATTTGAACAAATGATTTAACACTAAGCTCCTCATTCAATACCATAATCTTCAACATCCTTTTCTCTATTCTTAAGTTACTCTTTTTTTTGTTCAACCACATAAGATAGCATCATATGATAGCGTTTAGCATCATATGCTGTGCTGATAGATGACCACACATTCTGTATTTAAGTAAAAAGATGTTTTAAAGCAGTTTTAAATTTCCTGAATTGTACATGTTAGGAAATGTGGTTTTTGAAAGGGTAATGGGTATAACTTTGCAAACACTGCATAGCTCCTCTTGACTTCAAATGGCAATGTAGCCAGTTTTGTTAAGCCATAATTTGTGTGGCACTTTAAATCTGTTGTTGTTGTCATTGTATTTTTTTAGATTTTATTTTCCAAGACTTAAATATTGTGCATCCAGAAAACACCACTAAAGTTTGAAATAATAAAGTTAGCAATTTTGTTGTTCAGCTAATTAATGAGTTCAAGAAGTTCATGACAATAATGGTTATTACTGTGTTTTTAAAAAGAAGCAAAGCTGCAGCCATGTTTTGCCCGGTGATGCCAGAAAGTTGATACATTCAAGCCACCCGATATCCCCCTGTGATGCAAAATTACATTTATGTGCAGATAAACCCAATTTTATGATAAATTTGTCTTGTTATATTATTTTCTCCAAATTCAACCTCTTCATGAAAAAATGCTAAACATTCTTTAGCTTAAAACAATTGATGAATAAAGTAGTAGTATAAAGTAAAGACTCTTAAAAAAGTTAATTTACTTCAATGGTTCAATTGAGAGATTATTGAGGAAGATTGTGGTCATAAGCTACCTATTACAATGTCATCAGATGACTATTAACCCATTTAAGCGCTGGATAAATGCACAGATGTGTCAACATTTTCTTCAGGTGAATTAAAACAAAACTGAAATAGTATTTTATGCACCAAAGGAACATTGTTTATAACTTAGAACACAGCTTCAGTTATTACAGCTAGAAACAATCAATCAGTTTTGAACTTTGGGTGACTGAGTCAGCCTTCTGTCACCTAAACATTTCCAAGATTAAATAACTAAGCCCTCAACAGGTCCTTGAAAAACTAAATCATGACTTTTAGTAGAATTAATTACTGCAATGGTTTCTTTACAAGTCTGCTTGACAAGTTCCTCAGAGAAGCTGCTGTTAATCCAGAACGCTGCTGTCTGTGTACTCTCTAAAACTAAGTAAGTGGAGCACATCACCCCAGTTTAACAGTCGTTACATTGACTCCCTGTATCTCAGAGAATAGACTTTAAATTCCTTCTGTTCTGTAAATCGCTGAATAGCATAGCACCAAAATGCATGACAGACTTGTTGTCTAAGTGTACCAACCACCCAGACATCTTCTTGCTCAAATCTACTCTCAATAACCAGAACTAAACATGAATCAGCTTTCAGGATTTATGCTCCATTAATCAGGAATAAACTACCAGAAAACTGGAAAAGGTGTTGAATCCTGAGTTGCTTTAAATCTAGATTAAAAATATCCTTTGTTCAAGTAGCTTTTTACTGTGTTGTCAAAACATTATTAAGTTTTCAGACCAACTTTGCTTTCATTTTGTTATCAGTCATTTTATCTTTATTTATTTTTTTTCACATCAATTTATGTTTTCAATTTTATTCTCTTTAATTATTCATTTTTATTAATTGTAAATTACCTTTATGCCGATGCAATGTATTTTCTTTTTCTTTCTCATGCATAGCTCTTTCAGTTGTCTTGCTATTTCAATGTGCTATATAGATAAACTTGCCCTTGCCCTTAAACTAATAGGAACCGCAAATGAACAATAGTGTTTTATTGGAATATCGTTGGACTGTTCTTAAAATCTGATCTTTTTTATTTAAAGCACAATCTTTTGAAAGTAATTGAACATACATTGTGCATGATACCTTAACCTTTACTTGGTACGGGCTTTGTATGCATACATTTCTGAATTGGTGCAGTGTTGCAAGGAGGTGAGGTAATCCAGCCATTGACTCCCCTGCAATATTGGCTCTGGTGTCTCCTGCTTTTCTTTTTAGAAATTGATGTATTCTTAGCAGGGAGTAAATCAGGCCAGTTTCCTGACTAATCAGGTGGAGGAATACCATAACTATCAAAGCAGCTTTTGGTAATTTTAACATATTAGAGCTTGTACCGAGCCCAGTTGGTGAATGGAATCAGCATACTGATAAAGCTTGACAGCTATGGGACACAGCGCTGGATGGCTCTGCAGACTCTGGACCTGATAAATCAAGGTGGATCAACTCCAGCAGATGGGATGGGTGCCCAAATCCTTGACTGGATAAATTTCACAGACCTAAAAAAGCCTGCACCTATGACTCTTCCCTCTTTCTTCTGACTCTAGCTCCATAATTTCCCATTAAAATGCAAACTTACATCAGAAAAGAGGACTTTGTACCACTGAGCAATTGTCCAGTTATTTTCCTCTTAACAGAAGAAAAGATCAAATCTGTCTGTAAAGTCTGTAATTTTCCCCACCATAACTGCAGCCAAAAATGTGAGAAGCCTTTTTTCTTTTTTATTTGAAATGATCTGATGTAGTGTTCTAATTTTGTAAGGAACTTAATTATGGATGTTCTGTAAGTCATCATTGTTATATATATATATTTGCACACACACACACACACATATATATCTGTATATATATATATATGTGTGTGTGTGTGTGTATTATAAGTAACAAAACACATTAAATTTGACAGTTTAAGTATGAGCTGTAGGTTTTAAGGAAGTTAGTTGACATTTGTAGTTTGAGTTTTTGGCTGATCAATTCCTTAAATAAATGTTATATTCATTCATGAAAACAGTATCAGAAAATCAGCAAATATAAGGAAAAAGCAAAAGCATTCAAATACATCATTATCATAAATCTGTTTTTGTTTTTTTTGCTCATTTCCTTTATTTATTATCCTAAACAAAAGCAGTCATTGATATTACATCAACACCAAGACTGGTGGTTGTTAGGGCTTATAGGACAATTGTGATGACAATACAGCCATCCTTGGAGGAGAAGGAAAAGAGCAGTAACCTTTGAAAAGTTTTCATCACCGAGCTGGAGCATCCGCTCTTTTTGACTGATTCAGCATTGTTTTCAGATCTCTCATTCCTAACTTCTGTCTTTCTAATGACTTTCCTTTATTCATGTTGTGTCCTTTCAAACAAAAAAACAGCAAATGTGCAGGGAACCACTGTTGTCAGTAAGCACCTTAAGTTCAGCCCCAGGTCCTGCTTCGACTGGTCGGATCAGCGGAGCTGGGAGAGTTGGCGGTTATGGGACAGTGAGAAGAAAAGAAGGGATGGAAATGTGTGGAGGGAAAGAGAGGAAAGGAGAGGAAAAAAATCAGGCGTGAAGGAAATCCTTTTCAATGCTGGATCCTGCGGATGGACTGGATCTGGGGAGTCTGGGCGTGGGAACCAAAGTCACGATAACATTTGTACTCTCCTCCATGGCAGTCGCACTCCATGATGTATTGATAACCACGGTATCCAGGGTACTGATAGCACACAAAGCTGCAAGAAAACACCAAGACATGGCATAAAGTATTTCACAAAGTTTTTTTATTTTTCTGTTGTAATGTCCACAGTCACTGTGCTGCATATGAGAATCTCAAGACTTGCTTTATACTGTATGCTTCCTGAAGTTAGACACACCTGAATCAATTATTTCATCCAGTAGAGGAAGACAGAAAAAAAAGGAGCTGCCTTAACTTCAGGAAGTAGTGGTGATGTGCATACAGCCCATTACAACAATGACCCACTATCTCTATGCTGACATTTGTGACATAAACACCAGTGGTCCCAATAATCTCCTTAAGAACATGCTATCCTTTTAGGACAGCTCTTATAAAAAGCTTTACCATCTTCCAACATGCTTAAGATAAACTTAAAAACATTTTTTAAAGTCAGATTTGGAATGCAGTTGCATCTTATCTGCAAACGAATGAGTGAAGTTAATGATCTACCTCTTCCTGATTTCAATTTGTGTAATATTTTCATGAATAATTTACTTTGAAAGAGTCAACGCGCTAAAGGGTGTTTGTCCTGGTCTGTTAGAGGCTTGTTGTATTTATTGTTGTTTTATGTTCTGCTTTTATCTCTGTTCTTGTAAGTAACAAGAGAGTTGCATAATATTTCAGTAATATTATCAATATTATCATGTGTGTGGAATAAAGTGCATATAAGAGCTAGTGAACATCAGGAAGAAGAACTCACGCTCCGCAGTGGACCTGCATGGATCCAACCTCATTGTTCATCCAGCCCATGGCCTGCAGGGAGGGGTAGTCATCACACAGCTCGAACTGGCGACCCATCATGTTCTCAAACTCAAAGATGGTCATGCGGGACTCCTTGTGGTTCTACACAGGACAGGGGAAAAGCTTTACCTGGGACCGGGGGTATCTTAACGTTTTTTTGTTTTTTTTTTATAGAATCACTTCTTGAACCTACAGCACAGCAGATGGGCCTGAGGGAAAGCATCCTCTCAATGCGGTAGGAGTTGCTGCCACTGTAGGCTTGGAAGCGAGGATAATCACCCTTCTCTAGAACAAACTGTTGGCCGCAGAAGCTGGAATGCTCGTAGCCCACCCAGCTGTGTGAAAAAGACATAGAAAATCTATGATTAGCTCACCCTTTTCAGCTATAAATGAAGCAAATTTTTTTTAAAAGCAATAGATAGAAGCTCATTGGATACGCACACGCCACACTCCACCTTCAGTGATCGGATGTTTTCCATCCCATACTCCATAATGTTCTGGCAGCTGGCGGTGAACTCCATGCGGCTGCCTTGGAAATACTCCTGATCATAAACGGTGATCTGGGGAGAACAAACAGATGCAGAAGAGGTTAGAGTGTAACGTCCAAAACCGCTGTTCACAAGCATAGCATGAAGCTCACCTTCCAAGGACCCATGGGCATAGGATTTGTCAGAGCCATTATGTCCTTTTCTTCAGCTGTACCTGTCAGGAAAAGACATCATCAGTCAGGATGTTCATGAAGTCAGAGGCTCATAGTTCCGGTCTTACAAATCTCTCATCTGACTTTGCAAACATGAGTGTGAATTCAGTTCTCCACCTATTTTTTATTTATTTTTTAGCTTTTTTCGTCTTTTTTTAACCTAATTATTCAAGGGAAAACTATTTGGAGTACAGAGAAGCAACAGTTTATATAACTCCAACAGCTAGATGTTACATTTCATTGAATATGCTGGATGTCCACAGATATTTCAATGTTTTTGCATTGTTAACTTTTTTAGCTAGCTCAAACCTACCCAAACTGATGAGCTGTGTGGTGCAGGGTTCCACTGAACAGTCTGCAGCAACAGCGTATATGGGGGTATAAATACACCCACGGGTTCCAGGGGCCGGGGGCTAGGCACGCCTGGACTCCAGTCAGCATTTTGCTTTGTTTTGTTCTGAAGGCCACAGAGGGGTTAATGCACAGGCACACTTTGATTCATTCAAACACAAAGAGTGTGCAAGGCTATACCACGTTATGTGTAAATCTATGCATTAGGCGCAAAGGAAGAAAAAACAAAAACCAAAGGGCAGCTTTTCACAATAGGATATATCATCTGATTATTATACGGAGTGTTTAAAGAGAGTCAGGAAAGTAAATTAGCAGCTTCTGACTTTAGGATAAATGATATGTTAAAGGTTGTTTAGAAATGATCGGCCATCTTCATTAAATGTTATTTATGAAATCCAGAAAGATTATATGAACAAATCTGGCCTGTAGTATTTTTAAAAAACTGGAGGCGTTTGGAAATATCTACACAACATATTAACCACATAAGTTGTTGAGTAAATTAAATGCAATAATAATTTGCATTACATCCATTTACATTAGAAGACAAATTTATCCCTGTTTGACTTGTTTGACTCCCATTTTATTACATTATAACCACAATTTTTGATGTATTCTATTGGTTTCGTATGTGATACACATAGTAGAGTATAAGTAACCCGTTTTTACAATTCTTTCAACAACAAAAAAAATCTAAAGAGTGTTAGATGCTGTTTTATTCAGCCCAGTTTACCCTAAATAGAGTCAGAGTCAATCATCTGTTGCCTTTAAAAGTCATCTTAATCTTAAATAAAGTCTACCTGTGTATAACGGTATATGTCCAGATGTTCTATAAAAGCCTTCGAGGTTTGTTAGACTTCACTAAAGAACACACATCATCATGAAGACCAAGAAATACAGTTAACTTGTCAGTAAGAAGATTGTAGATTGTAGTTTGGTTATGAAAAAGCGTCTGAGACTTTAAACATTTTACTGACCACTTATAAATTCATCCATCATAAATGGAAAGACTATGGCAGCCATGACATCTGCCAAGTCCACCTAAACTGAGTGACAGGCAACAAGAGCACGACAGAGAGACATGGAGGCCTGGAGAAACGCTGGATGAGATGAACAACTCACTTTGCTGAGAGGACAACCATTAGTTGTGCACTTGATAAACATGAAGTATATAGAAGAGTAAAAAAATAAGGCCATTGTTAAAAAACACAGATTTACAGTTTCCCATAAGCTATGTAGGAAACATGGTGAGGAAGTTGTAAAAAAGAAATACTCAGGTTTGATTTTGGACCTAAATGTTCAGTGGGAAATCAACAATTCAGACCAAGCACACATTCTCCATCCTCTCCACAGCATGGAGGTGGCAGCTTCAGTAAATATACTGGACCTGATAACATGGATGGAGATAAATACAGGACAATCCAATCAGTTATAGGCTGCACAGCATTGGACTCTAGGGAGGATGTTCACCTTCCAAGAGGACATCAGCCATGCGCATTCAGCTTGATAATAAACTGTTTGGCTAATTCCTGCGCTAAAATGATCCAGTAAAATTTCAATCAAGAATTTTATTCTGGCTAAGCACACAACAGGATTCGATCCTCAGTCTGCCAGGTGAAACTTATGGACACTGACCAGTCAGCCAAAGGAATATCCCTATGGCCAAGTAGCTAAGGTTTATCAGGTGTAACTCAAGCAAAGATCAGGAAAGCACAGATCATTTTCCTTTGACTTTACTATCATATAATATTTATGACCTGAGCGTAGATAATTCAAAGAGGGGAAACTGCTTTTGTCTTTGTGTAGCCCAACTTTTAGAAAGGGTTTATCTACAGAATAAGGAGCTCTAAAGTTTGAGCGAACATTAACTGGTTAGTTCATCTACCTCTGTTTTACTCTGTCTCACACTTAACTTTTGACTGTATATTTACTTTTGGAAATTATAGTAATATTTATCAAGGATGTGGTAGTCTGTTGTTTTTATTTATCTTGATGAGAGCAAGATATGTCATTCTGTTGTACAATGGGTGTAATGAAGAGCTAACCGCTCATAACACAATGAGCAAAACACTAAGAGGTATTTCCAAAATATGGTTAGAACGATTTGCCTTAATGAAGTTGATTTGGGAAAAAAAATGTAATATTTGTCCAGATTAAAGCAAAAGCTCATAGTGATACAGTCAATCCATCAAAACATAAAGCTGATAGTCAAATGATCGTCAAATTATATGACTGTCTTCTAATGAGGTTATGCCTTCGTTTAACTGTTAAGTTGTGACATGACTACAGATGTATGTATTTGGTAAATTAGACTGATGTGGATGTGAATGGAAATATTTGCTGCTATTTTTGGAAAATACTTGTAGTAGGTAATTGCCAGGGAAGGTAAGCAGGGGCAGTGGTATTATGTGAACTGTTTCACTGGCAGGTAACGGCAGCAGTGAGGCAGTCAGTCCAACAAAAACCAGCTGGCAACAGGTTACTCTCACTTGCTCTGTTCTTCTAAATAATTCAGGCAAAAAATATCAAAGAGTGATTTTTTTTTTCTTATTGCCATCACACCAGAATAAGCAAATAGTACGTGTATAACTGAACATTCACTCCTCTTATTACCTCTCTTAGCCACACTGAGCAGTAAACGTTTAGGAATGGCTTCCTGAGGTCAGCACATTGTCCAGACTTCCCGTCTCTGCTCGCGTATGTGAATATGTCTGTTTATGTGCAGGTCAATGAAAGGATCTGAAAGGATAAACAGGGAGTAAGAGGAGTGTATGTGCTCTTAAAGTAAATGTGAAAATGAGAGCTTTTTTGGTGAAATAAAAGTGAGTTTATCCAGCTTGAAGTGCGAGACAAGTATGCGTGTGTGTGTCTGTATGGGGTTTGGTTGGGGGGGCTGCATCTGTGTGTTTCTGCTGATGAAAGCAGCAACTCGGATGTGACAAAGGGACGAGCATACTCAGCAGGCCCATGTGAAGAGCCCATAGTGACCATGTAGCCAATTGTCAGGATGAAAATACGAAAACCCATCAATTCTGTATCACAAAAACTTTGGGATCCTGTTTGAATCGTGAGCAGACAAAGTAAAATATTTTTGCTCACATAATTAACAGCTCATCAAAAAAGTGTGCTACATACAATTTAGAAAGAAGTTCCCTATTTATGTTTTTTCTTGGAGGCTTAAGATGAACGATCTGCAGGTGGCTTCAGTCAACCTTGAAGCTGAAGAGGCTTTCAGGGACGCAACCCGTCGCAGCTAAATTAAGCCTCATATATAATCAGTCAGACTTACTAGCAGTTCAACTTGTTAATATGTTGATATACATCTCAAGCTGAGATGACTTCAGTAAGCGATTTTACAGTGAATGCATTCTCCCTTTTAGGTGCAACATTTTCATCTTTAAACTCCTTCCAGTTCTTATCAATAAATACATAAAGAAAGGCCAGACTCCTTACATGCAACCGCTAAAAATACACAGCTGCTGCATTCGATTACTCTCTGACACCTCTGTTTCAGGTTACCGTTGATTTGGCACAACTATTATATTTACACATGCTGCCAAAGCAGAGCTGCGTTGTGTGACTGAGGTCTCCAGAGGCAGGCCTCACATGAATGATCATGCTGAAACAGAAACATGAAAACAGGGTTTAAAACCCAGACTATCATTTCTGTTCTTCTCATCCCTCTCTTTCATGGAGTGGAATCAAGTAATTCAAGGATTTCTTTAACATTTGGATTTAACATCTTCTGATGATCTGATTTTATTTAACTGTTATTTATTTAGATGATTTATAGCAGGAAATGTAACAAATGATCCAATATTATGAATAGTGCTCGAATTTATTTTATTTCTG
>JAUZNJ010032047.1:0-39046 GCA_034780135.1 Jordanella pulchra | reverse complement strand
TTTACAAAAATATGTCAAAAAAAATTATAAACGGATGGAGTTCTTGTTATTGTTTTGCAAATTTTCTATTTTTAATCGGTTATTATTGATAAATGACATACAAACTTGGAAAGGAGGACTTCTAAGGATTTTATAGATGTAAAGAACATTGGAATGCTCCTATTAATGACTCTGCAGCATCCAAAAATGTAAAAAGATGCTCATGCGGACCTTTATAATGGTAGTCCTTAAAGGGTTAAGAGCGATTCAGTAATAACCCTCTTTGCTGTATTCCATCTATTGTTCTCAGGGATGAGAGCCAGCTGAAACCCATCTTTATGCAGAACATGATTGAAGACCGAACGGAGTCTGCCCTGTCGTACTACGAGTTCCTTCTCCACCTCCAACAGCAAATCTCCAAATAATCAGCAGTGTGTTTGAGCGTGTGTCTGTGTGTCAGGATGTATGATTGTGTGATAAGGCAGAAAAGAGACCCGCTCTATGAAGCCTCTGCACCCCATCCAGCTGTCATCTCTTAGTAGAACCCAGGCGGTTATGGGCTGTCAGTCGGATCAAAGTCTGCGATTGGACGGAGCGATGGACATATATTCCGATGAGATCTGTCACTCTGGGTGGATCAGTATGTTGGGAGGAGAGCAGTAGAAAGACGTCCATGATGATCATAATGTTAATTGAATGAATCAGTGTTTTCTTTTTTTTCCAACAATGTGGTCAAACTGAAATATGGTTCAGATGCAGCAATGGCAGAAAGATGTCTTCAGTGTTTTGGTTCAAAAAGCACATTTGTCTTCACTAACACGAATCAAACTGGGGGGGATATGAGTGTATCTGCTGAAAATGGGTTTGTGAGGAAGGTTGGCGCTCAGACACATCTGAGGTGAACCATCTTTATGTACCCAAAGAGTGTTTCTTTTTCTAAAGTCATTATAATTGTGTGATGAACAAATGCGTAGACTCCTAAGCTGAAGGCGGATGGACCTGGCTGTTTCCGCTGCCTAGAATGTGTCGAAGCAGCAGCGGAAAAGATCAGTCTTTCAGAAATTCGTCCGTCATTTTTTTTTCTCTCTGGACTTCCAGATCATCTCTGATGACTTTGCTCTTCTGTTTATTCCTTCATTTTCTGACTGTTTAATTTATGAGACTCCCAATCGGATTAAATTCTTTAATTGCCTTGTATGGGAACTCACTTTTTATTATTAAACCTCATGTTTAAATACTGACTCTATATATAAAATATTTTAATATAATAGGATATGGGAAATCTTTAACATGGGCGTAACAAAGCCATTCTGATCTTTTAATCCTGCTTATTGATACTTGTGTATTGAACAGACTTCACTATGTAAAGAAGGAGAAATGCTGATGATTTTAGTATGAATAAGAAGTTGAAATGAATGCTAAGAAAATAAACTGTTTGGGACTTTTTACATGTAGTTTGTGTTTTAGTTTAAACTTTTTTTTTTTTGGAGGGGGGGGGGCAATGGAAGGTTTCTGACGGGAGCTCATTCTATTTTTGTTTTTTTTGTTGTTTTCCATAAAAATAAAATGGTCTATATCTATATCTAAGTTGTAACAAAAGTATTATATTAATCTTGGTAAGTTTAGACTCAAAGAGGTTTTATTCCTCTGGACACACAAAAATAAGCAAAATCTGAAAAAATAAAATACTACAGTGATCATCTTTAGAGATTGTTTTCATAGATTACAGAACAAAAATAGGAATAACTATCCAGGGGGAACAGTGGCTCTTTTAAAAGGTGTATTTATTCTGGTGATTCAAGATTTAAAAAGAAAAATGAATCAAGCAATTCAAACAGCTTACAATACTTGTTTATATCCTAAGAAATTGTGTAATACAACATATATCATGGCGATGACTGAGAAACCAGGTGTCCAGAATGCAATCAGGTGGCCATTTATAAACGCAAGCCTTATTTTAAAAATGGTCTGTGTACAGTTTAAACTTAAACGTCAACATTGTTTGATTCGTATCTCTTGATGGGATAAAAACATGTAAAAATTCGATTACAAAGCGAAAACCAACGTTAGAAAATCTTTACAGTAGTAATCTTTAGGTCTGTTTTTAGGTGTCAAAATGCTCTGGATCCAAAGTAACCCTGTCATGTTGACAACCTGCTGATAAAGTGGTTTCATATCCCCACTGACCACACCCGTGTATCCATTGTAAGACTCGACCTCTTTTAATCAAGCTTTTTTTTGAGGAGAAAATATGGATTCCTACAGGTCAACTATCTTCTTAATTCTGATATTTATCGACTTTTCTCATGGTTTTGGTAAGTTTGTTTCCCATTTCAATACATTTATTTCTTCCTTCATTGTTTTAATGGGGCTTTTCCCTTTGCAATTAAATGCAAGCGGATAGTTATCGTTATTTGTATATTCTACTTTAGCATCATTTCATGCGCTAATCTTTGTATTACGAACAATAAAAGGCACGTACAAGAGGACTAGTCCGTTCTGAAGAAATATCAAGGCCCGCTAACTAGTTTCTACTGCTACCCTGTCGCCTTCAGCTAGAAAGCGGAAACTTGTGTTAACCAAAATAACTTCACGCCTTTAATTTTTGCCATAACGGAGGTAATGGAAACGCAAAAAGGTGCAAAGAACGGTTTATCTTACTATAAAACCCACGTTTCTGACAAAAAGAGAACCTAGCTAGCTTCCAACGCAGCTATTTTACCCCCGAGCTAAACGACAAAATAAAAGGCTCCCGTATTCCGCTCTAACGGGTTAGATTTATGAAAAACAATCGAGTTTATTTCCTCTGAAATTCCAGACATTTAAAGCCAAGATGCTAGATTCAGGAGAAAAAAAAGTAAAACGACTTCCCGATGTTCTTCTTCTCTTCTCTTCGGTTGGTAGGTCTACTGTATTACGTCACCTGCTGAGTTGGAGTTTGGACAACGGCTCAACAGGCAAAATAAAGCGCCTATAGTAACTTCGGTGTTCAGTTAGTGCGAGTGTGTGTATATGTCTATATACTTGAACCGCAATAATCAAAATGTTCTATGCCTTATTATACCAGTGTTTACTGTTTCTGTCCTGCTGATTCCTGAGCCATGAACAGCTGCTATAAACACTACGACCATCTGACATATTTTATAAATTTCCTCGCGTTCCACGCTTTTTCCGTCTCTGGTCGGTATTTTTTGCAAGCAAGTCCTTCTGAGGATGTGTTGTAGTATCCGATCTAACTCGGGTGACTGAGAGCAGTCACAAAATGAGCATGATGCAACATTTAACTGCCACATATGTTGTATGTACCCTGCATGTATAATGACTAAAATAAAGTACCTTTCACCTCGCATTGGCTTGGAAAGAGTTAGAAAATGTCCGAAAACCTTACCTCTAAAGAAAAAGTTAAATCCGTTTCCTGGTTGAATTTCAGAAGTACTGGATATTCAATTTCTGCAATATTATATAGTGTTGTTTTTTTTATTTTCTTTGTAAAGCATGGTTTGGTCTTATGGAAGCTTCTCTAATCTGTGTGAATCTTTTCCTGCAGGTGAGGAAAACGTCACAGCTGAACTTGGACAGAACGTCACATTGCACTGCCAAGCTCCTAAAAACATCCCTGTCACAGTTGCAGAGTGGAGCCGAACTGATTCAAAAGAAAAATATCTTCTTCTGTACAGAGATAACCAGATTGATTTAGATAACCAGGAGCCATCTTTTAGGAACCGAGTACATCTGCTGGACAGAGAGATAAAAAACGGAGATTTGTCTTTAATCCTTCAGAATGTGATGACTGGTGATAGAGGAAGGTATGAATGTCGAGTTATCCAGAGAGAACCGAACCGAAGAAAGAGAACAGTTATAAACACGGAGCCAATCAGCATCATCAACCTGGATGTTCTTCCTCCTGGTGAGTTAGTGGGAATGTTTAGTCTTTCTGGTTTTTAATGTGAGAGTTATTATTATGGGATCTGCTGTTTGTGTTTCCTAAATATGTTCCTGATGTGACAACGTAGAATGCATGTTAAAAAGGAAAACGAATTGTTGTGAGTCTAAACTTATCCACATGTCTCTGATCTGCAGATCCCAAAGACGACCAAAGAGAGTATAATGGAAGCTATCGAGGACATGGTGCACTAGTCGGTGTGGTTGTCATTATTGCAGTTGTTGCTGTAGTTTTGGTATGAGGAAAAAGGAAATCCCTCCAACAGAAGCCACTTCATCTGTCGAGTTCAACACAGAGATCGACATCAGTAACAGTGCTGGGAGTAAAGTGTGGCGTTGCTGCAGTGTTTAAGTGTGCAACCATGTATGGAGGCTTCGGTCCTCAACGCAGCTGTCGCTGGTTCGAGTCCCGGCCAGTGTTGGGAGAAACTATGTTACTCAAAACAGTTCAGAATATGAGTACGGAGTGGAGGTAGAATGGTGACTATGTGCCCATCAAATGGGCGTCCAAAATGCTTAGACGTAATTTGCGGTATATGGATGTATATGTTATACAAATGTATCCTGATATAACAAATTACTAAAAGATAGAGAAAACTTTTAGTATGCCTGGTTTGACTTGCACCACTAAATAAATAGTGCTGTTACTGATAATTATTTCTAATAAGGAGAAAAAAATGGAAAAATAAGATAATTATGAACAGTTGTATACACAGAGATGTATTTTGATTTTTGTGATATTTGTTTGGTACCAAGAAGTAATACAATTTGTGTTTCTTTATTTTTGTTCATAAAATAGACATGTCTAGTTCAGGCTTCCTCAGTTACGGTCCTCGAGGGCTGGTGTCCTGCACCTTATAGATGTGTCTCTGCCTTAACACACGCGAGCCAAATAATCAGGTCATTAGCAGGACTCTAGAGAACTTGGCTGCATACTGAGGAGATAATTTAACAATGATATTCAGGTGTGGACGCAGAGATGTATCTAAAATGTGCAGGACAACGGACCTCAAAGGCCAGATTTGAGGATGTCTGGTCTAGTTTAATGACTGAAGTGCACCAGTTGGCCTGGTTCTACAAAAGGTTTCCACATCGTCCCCATTGTCACTGCCTGCATGCTTGGTATGAGGGACTGCTGCAAAGTCAATGACATGATACAAGCCATGATGTATTGTTGGAAGGAGTGAATTTTGCAAACTCAATGACTAAAATCGACTGGGTTTCCTTAAAAAACTAAACCAATCTGTATGATTTGATTGAGTTGAATCTGACATGATACATTTTCGTTGGTATTATATAAACGAACTCAAATTGAATTGAATGTATCTGTGCCCCTTTGGAATCTAAGAACCTAAAATAAAAAAGGTTAAAAATAAAGGTACTTGAAATTCATAAAGTAGCTTTACAAAAAAGTGTCACAAAATAAAACACTCTAAATACATTTTAATGTTAGATGAATGCCTAAATGTACAGATAAATACAAGTATCTAAAATATTAAAATAAGAGTATTTATTTTTACTTGATGAAATATTTATAGTTAAATAACAGTTTTTATAATTTGATTTTGAATGAAACATGTCTTCATGCCTGTGAGGCAGCATTCAGGAGGAAAGAAAACAACCTTCGTCATGTTTGTCTCCTACTTGATGATGTCATCATTCTACGCCACCTTATTTCATTCTGGTGTGTTTGCCGTACAATATTCCTGACTCTGAGGCTTTTGTCTAATCGATAGTGAGCTGTAGACACACTGGGAGAGTTTTTAGTGGTCATATCGTGAAGTTTGAGCCTTACTCGAGCATGGAGTCCGTAGAGGAAAAGAAGGGCTCCATATCTGCGGCTCAGCTGCGAGCGGAGAAAAGGCGGAGGAAACTGCTGCTGAACTCGGAGGACAGGATGAACAGAATCGTGGGCTTCGCCAAAAACGACCCCGATAACAGCGGTACGTGGTCACAGGCCACTCCAGCCACACTAGGACACTTGATGTCTGAGTCTTAAAAACGAATCAGAAAATAGACGTAGCATCATCTCCCAGTCAGGGATTCGCCCATTATCTGCCCATCTAAATGAATGCATCATATTAGTAAAATACACCTAACATCAAACACTATGAAGGAGGGATGATTGTGTGGGGTCATGTTGCAACCAGCGAACCTGCGCGTTTTTTTTGAAGGTTTATGTTTTAAATTAATAGTTAAAATATTTTGACAAGGTTAACCCTTTATTGGTTACTCAATGAAATACTTTAAACTTTAACATTTTAAATCAAGCCTGTTATTGAAAGAAAGAACAAGATCAAGTTACTTTTGTAACATTTAAAGAAAAAGGATTTTTCTTGCAAAAATTAAGGTCATTATATACAGTCACTCTATTATGTTGAATAAAATCCACCATAAGCCTTCATAAGAATTTCGTAAAAAACAGAAAAAAAAACACATTGTCACAATATAAGCCCCAGAACATTAAAAACCGATACAGCTTTTTGTACATTTTAACTTTGGTTATTGACTATTTAAGTGATCTTTTTAACTTATTAAACTATCTATTTTTTTTACTTAGCTCATTAAGGTTTTAACTTATTAACTTTTTCTTTCCTTAAAGTACAGTAGGTGACGATATCAGAAACAGTAGGTAATACTAGATGACTGGTAGTATTCTACACTCCACTTTTAAGACAGGTGGACCTAGCAGACCACATTTGACCTCATGATTTTACCTTATTTGCTGCAAAGTAGCATTTATATCCAACTTGCCTTACTTGGAAGAGAAAGGACTAAACTGTTACTTTGATTAGACCAGGTAGTGATGTGTTTTTTTTTTTTTTTTCCTCTGCAGGAGCCTCCCGGCGACCCACAGAGCCCCGCTTCCACCTGGATCTGGACAGATCGGAGCCATGGTCCTTGTCTTCGCCTTCCCAGAGACCGTCTCCCTTCTTGTCAGAGACTTCAGGCGCCCGCTCCCACACTGCCACTCCAGAGAGGAGGGGCTCCCCTCTGCCAGACTTCAGCGAGCCTCGTAGAGCCTCTCTGGAGGATGACTTGGCAGGTCTCCGACAGAGAGCGAAGGGTGAGTGGGCTGGATCAGACGAGGTCGGCGGCTCCCCACGCAGAGGCCTCCAGCAGTACTTATCTCGCTTGGACGATGCTATGAAACTTCGGAGTCAGCTGGCCAGTGAGAAGCCTGCTCAGGAGGGAGGCTCTGATGTGGAGGAGTTTGATCCATTTCGGGTTTTCAGGCTGGTTGGCAGCATTCTCCTTGCTGTTTTTGTAAGGGTTTTTGTCTGCAAGTATCTGGTGAGTTACCTGCTGTAAACATCACACTACAGACTGTAATTTATGTTTCTAACCAATCCCATGTTTCTAAAGATGCACAGAAAAGTATATTTAATAACTATTGTTGTTTGTCTGAAGCTGACGCCATGCTGATGCTCCTTAACTTCTCTCTTCTAGTCCATATTTGCTCCGTTTCTGACCCTTGAACTGGCCTACATGGGATTGTCTAAATACTTTCCAAAGGTAACGTAAGACTTTTTTTTAACTGAATGTAAATGATGCTTATTTGATGCCGAGATTTTAATCCTACACACAAGATCATAACAGTTTGACTATCGTACAGTAAAAGACTATCGTACAGTAAAAGCCAGTTTTTATCATATCACAAATATGCTGTACAATTCAACTAAGAAAAAGAAGTGTATGAATGTACCATTTATTTGCATTTTATCTAAATGTACTCAAAAAAAAAACATTTAAATCAATAAAAAAATCATTCCTACAGATTAGATTCAACGGCACAAGATCAAAGCAACTTCATTTTGTATTTTCTACATTCATTTTTCTTGAATTTCATGGCTTTCCTGATTTAATTAAAGTTGAACAGTATTCTCTTTATTTTTGCAAAAGTTACAGGACTGTAGCAAATGAAGGCTGGAGTTTAAGGGTGTGATTGTACAGAAAGGTTGGAGATATGATCCATGATTGGTGGGAAAACGTAGAACAATAAAGGAATTAAAAACCTTGATTTTACTCCACAATGAATTAAGGAAAATAATCTGTAACACTGAAGGAGCTGCTGGAAGGACAAAAGCAAATGATCAGATGTTTGTCTGCTCAGAGCCCCGTCATCACAAGAATACCATTAACCAGGGAGACATGGTGGTGGCAGCATCATGGTGTGGGATTATTTTTCTTCACATGTACAGTAATTGTTTTTTTCCCCTTTCTTTTATGACAGTTTTAAATCTCTTTTAGCTTTAACAGAAAACTAAATATAGTAAAAATAAAGTCACTAACTTCAACAGGAAAAAAAAAAAAAGTCCTGGATGGCTCATATAGTCTGATCTGTTGGAGATCTTTTTTTTGTCTTAAAGGTCCTCTTCCTTTGCATTAAACCGTTTTTTACTCTTTTAGTTAACATAATAAAGCGAAGAGCTGCATTAAGGTTCTGTGTTTCTCTCCATCTCAGATTATCTTTAGTGTTTGTCTTTTCTGTTCTCACATGTTTAAGAGATTTAAGAGCAATCGTCTTATTTGCAGATTTTTTCTATATCCTGCTGCGTTTTATGTAGTTCTTACTTCCCGGACCTGCTGATAATTCATGTCTTTCATGTCTTCAGGTGGAGAAGAAGACCAAAACCACTGTGCTAACCGCTGCCCTGCTGTTGTCCGGCATCCCGGCCGAAGTCATCAACCGCTCCATGGACACCTACAGGAGGATGGGCGACGTCTTCTCCGATCTCTGCGTTTACTTCTTCACCTTTATCATCTCCCATGAGATCTTGTTGCTCTTCGGCTCAGAGACGCCCTGACAGACGCCCTGCTCAGCTCCTCCTGTTTTACTCCCCTTCAGACCAACCAGCCATGCTCTGTTGCGCCCTCTGGTGTTGTTTTCCCCTGTTGTTTACATCCTGCTGCCTTACAATCAGGGCTGCAGCCCTCCTCTTCAGGTGATAATGTGTTCAGACCCCAGTGTATATACCAGTTGATTTTACTGCATCCAGAAGCTCAGGAAGAGGCGGGACATTTTTTCGTTGTATAATCGGGTCCATCTTTGAGCGCATAAAGAAACCAGTACAGTGGAAAGCACCGATTCCAGTTTAACCCTTAAAAAGGAAAAGGAGAAACATGCTGCAGCACTTCGAGTGTTTAAACTAAGTTTAGTTGGAGGAGATCTTCTAATCTTATTGACTGTTTCAAGTGGAGCAAAAGTAGCGATGATTGTAGAGAAATAAATGAGGTGTTCCTCTGTTTGCTCCGAGTGATTTTCTAAGCTGCAGACTTTGAAACAAAACTTTATTTCGGCTTCAGCAGAGATAACAACTAACAAACTGTGACCACATGAGCAGCTGTTACTTTTTTTCTAAAGCAGATTTTGCACCGATGATCATGGAAGCTTTATTACATTGGTTGCTGGGCTGGGATTCGTCCTCATCACTAAAATATACATGTGGTTTGAACATCATAGGCAGCCAAACTCCTTCCACTTGGTTAAATAAAGTGTTGCATGCAGAGTGTGTTCTAATCTAGGGAGTCTACAGGAGATTGCCGACCTCTGACTGAGATGTGCTGAGTTCTGCAGCTCCATATTGTTTGGAACCATGAGATATTCGAAACAAGCAGCTGCTGTATCAATAGTTTGTTTTGGAAAGCTGATTAGTTTCCCTCCAACTCTAATTGTTACAGTAATCAGCCTGAACCTGGAAACCAGAAATCCCAGTTAGTTTGGACAAACCTTTGAAGTTTGAACAGTAATTGTGAATGTCCATTCTGGTCTAAAGTCTTCTGTCGCATCAACAGGTTTTTCTTTAAGCTTCATCCATCTTCCCAACATCTGTCCCACATCATGATGCTGCAACCACCGTGTTAAACAAAGGGTGTCTTCTTCAGTGTTAGTTTTCGTCCTCATGTATCACGTGGGGCTTTGGTCTCGCCTGACTTTGTGGGGAACCGCAAATGCTTTATTACAGAAGCTGCTCTGCAATGACATTATTAGGACTCTTCAAGTAGATTATCAAAGGAGAATCATTGTGAATCACCTAATATTGAATGGATTGTTTCTTAGTTTAATGGTTTGTTTCTTCCAGCAGCCGAGGGAATATTTACTGACGTAAAGAGGACAAAAATGGGAATGTGACAGGAAGGGTTTTCTGGTCGTTTTGCCTTGATTGCCGACTGATTTCCCGCCACCTTGGGTTGGTCTCATAACACTCTTAACAACCAAGGTTTGAAGTCTCTCTCTGTGCTCTACTCATGTTCTGATGTGAAGGTTTTGTTCTTACACTAAATATCTATCAGCAGATTGTCGCTCTGAGTTAGTTTAGTTTAAACTGAACTCATTCAACCCAAACAGGATCAGCACCATAACGAAAACATTATATTCCACTAAAGGGGAGCCTTATTTTTGTATGATGTAACTGACTTGGAGCTTGTAGGGCGGCTGATTATCACTACTTTAGGTTGTTTAAATGATGGAGGAATGTGTCTTTCTTTCTGGTCCAGTAGAGTCAGAGATTTTAATGAGCTCCAGAACTTGAAAAACGTTTTATACGAAGGAGATGAAGGAACTAACAGCTCCTAATGCTTCTACTATACATCTTTAACTGCTTTAGTGTCGAACCTTAATAGGAATCTTGCTTCTCTCCATCGCTCAGTTGAAGGATCTTCTGTCAGGTGTCATTGCTGACACGTGTTTAATAACTAGTGAATGTAGACGATGCGTGTTGGCGGCTGCTGTGTTTCTGTCCACAGAGCAGGAGGGCTGCATTATTAGCAGGTTTTTCTTTCTTCTAAAAAGCATTTAGCCGCAGAACATGTTGGAAAAGAAAAATAGTATTGCATTTTGTGTCCGTGAGCTTAAGGCTGCAGTTCATTTCATGTGTGACGACTGCTTTGTGTGAGTTTACTGGCGTTTAATAATCCCGGTGGTTTCCTTCAAGTCTTTTGGTGTAGTTGCTCCTCTGCTGTCATGTTCTTGCTTCATATTTAAATTTAATTCTAAATTAATATATTATTTTGTTCCTTGTAAATGAATTAATGTGATTTATTCTACAGCTTGTCTGCTCTGTTTGATATTTGTTTTGATAAATTTACTCTAAAACTGTTTTTAATAGCTGTTGTAGTATCGCTAAAACTAGATTTCAAACAATGTTTCAAATTAAGCAGTTCATATTAAAAATAAACGGCCCGTTATGTGACGTCTTCTTTCTTCTCTTGGTTCATTCTTTAAGGAATAATTAGTCTAAAGATAGTTAGAGATATTAAATGTGTTTGACAAACTCTGAGGGGAGTATTGATGATGCTCAAGGTACACTTTTTATAGTCAGGGAGACGGCCATAATATTCTTCATCTGGCAGTTTAACAGTCAGATTTTCATGCAGCCTCATTGTAAAAACTCATGCATAAGAGGCCCCAAACATTGTAAAGAAATAAGCAGTTTTCAGAAATCTCACATTTCTAAAATTCTGAAACTATTCTTTTATTTTTTTCATGATCTATGAGCCATAATCATCAGAATTGAAGAATTAAGTCCTAAAATTGTTTAGTCTATATAATGAGTTAACATGATGAATTAGTTTTTACTTTTCAGTATCAGTTATTGGCCATTGACCCATTAAAGAACAAGCAAAGCTGTTTTTTTTTTCTATTTAAGATGAAAGTTTTAAAATTTAGGGACTTTGTTGAACTTAAAACTGCCCAATTTATGTATAACTTAACAAATGTAATTGTTGAAATCCATGCAATGTTACAAAGGAAAGATGTTTATCATTGTTTAAAAAAGCAGCGTTAGAATAAATGTTAAACAGCATTGTATGTTGGGATGCATGTAATAAACTGAATTTAGAGCTAAAAGACTCTTCAACACTTATTCAGTTTAAAAAACATCATACAAAGAATTATAAAATCTTATTTCAAAAATGAAGCTGGTGGGAACATGTTTATGAAAATGCTTTTTTTTTCACCTTCTGTGGAATTATTTGTGTGGAAATATTTTATAATAAAATATTAATGTTTTGTACTTAATCATGCTTTAGAGCCTTGTCAGCTAGTTTAAAATAATTATTAGTCTACAATGTAGTAAGGGTGGGTGAAATAAGCTTTGGCTTCCACCTGTTCCCTTCAAACATTGTGAAAAATTATATTTATTTATTTCCTATGCCCGAGATATCTGAAAAAATAAACTGAACTGAATTTAACTGGACATTAATATCGGAACAATTTGTCATACGTTCCCTTGTGTTTACAAAACATATATTTTTGATTCTTTTTTGTTTCAGCTTTCAGGTATGGAAAATGATTACTGGGGTAAGAGGTCAATTTTAATTCTGCTAAAAAGTGTTATTTAAAGTAATTCTTTCTCTTTTTTATGACTTTCTTTTAAAAATTACAGGGAGTGTTTCATTGTTTTGAGATGTCAGGCTTTACAGGTAAAAGCCAGTAAATTAGAATATTTTGAAAAACTTGCACACTGTGTGCAATGAATAAATATAATGTACAAGTTACACCTTTTGAATGCAATTAATGAAAGAGATGAATGAAATAAATCAAGTTTTTCAAAATATTGTAATTTACTGGCTTTTACCTGTATAACCGGACGGTGGCAGCTTGTCTAGCCTCCGAGCACGCGGTGGCGCTGTCTGTGTTTTTACCGGTTATATGTCGCAGTTTTCATACGTTTCAGCAGGAGTCTGCGACACAAACAAACTCCTTTCTGTTTTTCGAGACTGATTTATAGCTTTGGACCAATTTCACCTCTATAAGTGCAAATCTTGACGCGGAATGGGACGAGAATCAAGGTGGCTTCAAGATTTTGGTCAAATGAGCATTTGAACCGTTTGTTTGACAGTTTTATCTGGAATGCTAACATTAGCATGCTAACTGAAACGAGTGTTATCGCACGTTCTGTAGTTTACAAAAACTTGCGGTTAAATATGTACCTTAATGGGATTAATTTTCTTGAAAACGAAACGTTTATTATTTTTAATTTCCATCAACAGACACTACAGAAAGCGTTCAACGTCCCGGGGAAGGTCGGGCAGCCGATCAAAGAGTCGCTCCCCGGACAGCAAACGCTCCAAGAAAGACGACCGAGACCGAAACAGGAGAGATCGGTCCAGGAGCAGGGACCGCAGAAGATCCCGGTCTAGAGACAGGAAAAGAGCCAGGTATACACTCAAGATACATTTACTTATTTCTTTAATGAAATTGATTTATTTGGTAGTAAAAATATTCTTTTCATCATCACCTCCCCAAATCTGCTCGGTAATTTACTTTACGATCTGATACTGAGTAAAATACAGTCTGATTTTGTGTATATATATATATATATCTGCCATAGTATTAACTAATGAACTTCTAGACACAAAATTAAATTGAACTGGTATTGTTCCTAAATGCTAACACTGGTGTGATCGCTGATAAAAAACAGATCAGGTTGTACAAAGTACTGTAACTTAACAGTGGTTTTCAAAGTGTGTCCTCAAGACTCACTGTCCTGCATGTTGTTTTCCTACTTTAATAAACGGATGGTTAACAGGCTTCTGCAGCCCTTGGTGGCTGCTCTGGAAGGCTGACTGTAAATATTAAAACATAATTTATAAACTTTTATTTTTTGGAATCCAGTATATACGTGAACTTGACCAAAACAGTTTTATTCGAGTTTCTCTGTATGATAAATAAAATCAACTTTAAATGATTAATTCGTTTCAATAAGGCTTCCTTAAACTGAGCATTTCTGCCTGTCTGAAAGGCTGAAATATTGCAGATATTTCTTGGAAACACATTTGATTCTGTAAGTTATCTTATAATGACTTTTGTGACTATATCTGATCTCAGATAAGCTGAAAATAACTTGTTGAATGGATGGATGTAACTGATCACTTTAAATAAAACGGAAATACAGTGAATTAACAGCAGTTTAAAAGCAGTTATCCTTATTCTGTCAACCCAGGTTATATATTGTTTTCATGTTTTACTGATTTCTTTTTTTCCCTGCTACGATTGTGTCTGATGTCCAGGCGTTCCAGGAGCAGGGATAGAGAAAGGGAACGGGAAAGGGAAAGGGAAAGGAGGAGGTCGAGAAGCCGGGAAAGGAAGAGATCAAGCAGCAGGAGCCGAAATCGCAGGTCCCGATCAGGCAGCCCAGCAAAGAGCAAGAAAGCAGAAGAAAAGTGAGTTTCTGTTTCATATTCTCACAAATCCTACAGCTCACCAACCCCATCTTTATTCCCTTAGGTCCATTCTAGAAGGTAACGTTTTACCACCCTTTTCTCAAGTACTCCATGTGTGTCCCACCAGGGTTTAATTAATCTGGTAGTTAAGTTTTTATTACAATGTAAAGATAAATAAAAAAAATCTTAAACCTTTAATGAGGTTCTAATACTCATTTCAGCTATTGAAGATCTTGAAGCAAATTGGTCATTTTCATCTCTACAGAGGTCTATAATAAAAGGACTAAAACTGCAAATGCCCCAAGTTTTGCCTTTCAAGTAAATAAAGAGCTAAAGGTTGAGTGTCGAGGAATTGATTTTAAGCAATGAATCGAATAAAAAAGTAATGTTGGTTTTTGTTGGTTTTCCGCCAGACCCAAGAGCAAAGAGAAAGAGAGCGTTGAGCCTCTGTCTGAGAAGAAAAAGGTGAAAGAAGAGAAGGAAGATGAGAAAGTTGAGGATGTAAGGGTTTTTTTTTTTTATTACCGACCTCAGATCTGTTCGTTAGGATGAAGGTAAAGATTAAGGCTTTTGTTGTCTTTGCAGCAAGACTTTGATCAGAACAAACTGGAGGAGGAAATGAGGAAGAGGAAGGAGCGGGTGGAGAAATGGAGAGAGGAGCAGAGGAAGAAGGCTATCGAAAATATTGGAGAAATAAAGAAAGAGCTGGAAGAAATGAAGCAGGGCAAGAAATGGAGCCTTGAGGACGATGATGGTGAGGAGTCTTTGATTTAAAAGGAAACCTCTAAACAAAGGCGCTCCTCTGGAAACATTTTAAGATCTCAGCTGATACTTTCGAACATTGTATCTTTGGATTTAAAGAGAAAAAAACAAAAAAAACAAATTTACTTCTTTGAAAATACAACATTCGCTTTTGGAGGATAAAACTTTGTAGTTTTTGCCGAGATAAATCTAATTTTAAAGTGGTTTTACGACGCCTCTAAAAAACGAAGCTTATTTTTTTTATAGCACTGAATAAAAAAAAAAAAAAGAGGGGTACTTTCCTCCTGGTGTACAACTGTGCACTAACCTGTGCAGTTTTCACTCATCAAACTCCTTTCTTATGTCAGATGATGATGATGATGGTCCTGCTTTGATGGAGGGCGAGGAAGATGATGACGGGGATGGAAAGGCGGAGGGGAAAGAAAAGGATGCGGATGAAGTTAAAAAAGAAGATGGAGATGAAGAGAAGGAGGCTCCTATGGAGCAGCAGGCTGAAGAGGATGAAGTGGATCCTCTGGACGCGTACATGGAGGAGGTCAAGCAGGAGGTGAAGAAGTTCAACATAGGTCCCATGAAAGGAAACGATAAGGCAAGTTTTTATTTTAATAAATCAGATACGAACAGTTTCAGTCCCACTAGATTAATATTCATTTGTTTTAAAACAAATTTAAATTGACAGAAAGGAGCAACGACGGTAACAAAAGTGGTGACGGTTGTCAAGACCAAAAAACAACCCCTCATGCACAAGAAGAAGGGCGAGCTGATGGAGAACGACCAGGATGCCATGGAGGTGAGTCTTTGATTAGATGGAAGACCGTCGACTGGCATCAGGTTTGGCTGCTGGTTGTCCAACATGGCCTCCATGTGTGTTTGGCAGTACTCTTCAGAGGAAGAGGAGGTGGATCTGCAGACGGCTCTGACAGGCTTTCAGACCAAACAGAGAAAGGTTCTGGAGCCTGTTGACCACACTAAGATCCAGTACGAGCCGTATCGCAAGAACTTCTACGTGGAGGTTCCTGAGCTGGCCAAGATGAGCACAGAGGGTCAGTTTCTATGCATTTGAATGCTGTTTAAAGGGACACTTTTACCAGACGAGCCATCAGTACTGCTCTTTAAATGAGGTAGGATTTTCTTTGTCCAAATGTTGTCTGGTGAATCGTTATGTTTACAGACGTGAACGCATACAGGCTGGAACTGGAAGGTATAACGGTCAAAGGGAAAGGTTGTCCCAAACCCATCAAGACATGGGTTCAGTGTGGGGTGTCGATGAAGATCCTCAACTCCCTGAAGAAGTAAGTGGAAGCAGGTTTAGCTTTTTGATTTTATTAGAAAACCATATTTTATCTTGAAATGACAAGATCATGAGTGAGATTAGAATTATAATTTTAAATTTTCTTCAAGAAATAGGTCCTTTCTTCCTATGCTATATATACTTAAAAAGTGCGTTGTCGTTTTCTATATGATATCATGGGGTTTAAAACTCAAAGGGCAATAGAAATGCATTTCTTTATGATGATGATTATAAAAGATTAGTTGTAGAAATCTTGTCTCTTCCCTCCACTTTACATTTATCTTCCAATGTGTGTTGATGTATCACTTGAAATCCCCATAGAAAAGGTTTGAAGGTTTTATTTGGGACATTAAAAATGAACCTTTTTAGGAGGGTAAATACTTTATACAAGTCGCTGTAAAGGTGTCCCATCTTGTTGAGAGCTGTTTGTAGTGTTTTATTTTCCTCCATCTTATAAAACCAGGCAAGGCTACGAGAAGCCCACCCCTATCCAGGCCCAGGCCATCCCCGCCATCATGTCCGGCAGAGACCTCATCGGCATCGCTAAGACCGGCAGCGGGAAAACCATCGCTTTCTTGCTTCCTATGTTTCGACACATTATGGACCAGAGGCCTCTGGAGGACGGAGAGGGACCCATCTGTAAGGACGCTTTTTGTCCCACAGTTTCATAAAACCAAACACCGTGTGCTAAATGAGAACAGCTGGACTTCTCAAACGGTCCATAAACTGACCCTTGTTTCTGTTTCACAGCTGTTATCATGACTCCAACCAGAGAGCTGGCTCTGCAGATCACAAAGGAGTGCAAGAAGTTCTCTAAACCACTCGGGCTCCGGGTGGTGTGTGTTTATGGAGGGACAGGAATTAGTGAGCAGGTAAAAACTCCTGGAATCCTTCAGTTTCCAGGAGATCTTTAATCCATGTTTTCTAGTATTTAAGAATAATAAATCTGCTGGAACAAAATATTTAGACACGATTTAGAAGAACAAACCAACTACAGCATAGAATCAACGCTGATGTTCATTAATGTTGATTAAAGCTGATTAATTCTTCCTGAGTATTTATCAACTAAACCAGTTTAAAAGCTTAAATGATTTAAATATCGACTACCTCAAGATGAGCCTATATTTTTTTCTCATACAATTCAATTTTTGGCTGAATATTTACAGTTTTCTGTCAAATGCAATTGTGTCCATCCCATGACAACATTGCATATTTTTCCATTTGGCCAAGAAAATACTTGCCATTGTATTAACTAGATGCTATGTAACTTCTAGACACAAAGTTAAATTGAACTGGTATTGTTCCTAAATGCTAACACTGGTGTGATCGCTGATAAAAAAAAAAACAGATCAGGTTGGATCAAAGCTAAAACTCTATTGGTTTAATTCCCCTGCAGTTTCTTTCAGTTCTATTTTAGGGAAGTTACCTTTAGTATTTCTAACAGAAAAAAACAAATCTATTTTGAAAAAGGTTTGTTGGTTTTATTTTTTTACTGATTTGAACACCAGAAAATAAAGAATAAGGCAAAAAAACAACAAGCTGATTCTGTTTGTTTTGAGATCGATTTCTGTGGAAATTCTCCTCCCATCGTCGATGTGGTTTGGATTCCAGATCGCAGAGCTGAAACGAGGGGCGGAGATCATCGTGTGCACACCAGGAAGAATGATCGACATGCTGGGAGCCAACAGCGGTGAGTTCATCCACCGTCATCCTTCTTTTAGCAGGAGCTCGATGTGAATTAGCTGCCTTTGTGCTCAGTCTGCTTTAAAGGTTACAGTGTTTACTATGATCCAAATCACTTCCATTTGACTAAACTGTTGACATTATTTGACTGTTTTGGGGATCAGTCATATCTACAAGACAGTGATGTGTTTCCTGAAGATCAGGGCGAGCACAGGTAGGTGGACGTGGTTTGGCCTCGCTGCTTCATCCACTCCAGATTGGGATTATTCATGTTTGCATAGATTCTGCCCTAACAGGGACTTGGATTGACCATTTTATATAATAATCACCTCAAATAATCTTTTAAGGGATTAAATGTTGTTAGTTTGCTAAATGAGGCTCTTTTTAGTGGTTCAATGAAACCAGGGTTTATTTGTTTCCACACATGCGAGGTAATCTGTAATATGTTTCCCTTGTAGGTGATGGGGCTCCATCTCTTGTATTGTATCTTGAAGCTGTTTTCTGACTTTTACAGGTCCCTCATATCCCTGAGATGGTACGCAAGACAAGAGAAGCAAATGAAGGAATCTGAAATGCAGCTCTAGCAGAAAAAACTAATAATTGTGAAAAATAAATACATTGAGTAATCTTAAGTAGTTTGAAAAGGCTGTTTTTTAGGTTAGCTTTATGTTTCTAGAAATAGGCAGGCTGCTTATTTGTGGGGTTGTTTCTTCTCATAGCTGATTCATTTTGCTTTTGCTCCTCTTCCATGGCATGTAGGCCGGGTAACCAACCTCCGGAGGGTCACATATGTGGTGCTGGATGAAGCAGACCGCATGTTTGACATGGGCTTTGAGCCACAGGTGGGTGTGTCCTTTAACTACAGAGCTTTTAGCATTTAGTTCTGATTTTTCTTTTTTTTTAAGTGTTCACAATAAAAGGCAAACTTAGATTTTCTGATGAGCACAAAAAAATCTAGATTAGTTAACCTTGCTTTTATGGTACAAAATGTGAACAATTTTAAAGTAAAGGCGTGTTTTTTTTTTTTTACTGCACTCTGTTTTCTGCCACATCATCATCATCATCATGCACAGATTTTCTGAAGGAAAAAAAAAAAGTTGTTGTTTTTTTTCCCTTTCTTTTTTTACACTTCGTTGTCCTCCAGGTGATGCGTATCGTAGACAATGTGCGTCCCGACCGACAGACGGTCATGTTCTCCGCCACCTTCCCCAGAGCCATGGAGGCGCTGGCTCGCAGGATCCTGGCCAAGCCCATCGAGGTGCAGGTGGGAGGTCGCAGCGTGGTCTGCTCAGATGTGGAGCAACACGTGGTAAATACTCTTAAAAGATAAATGATCTTTTCAGTTCATTTCCAATCATTCCAGTTTCTGGTCTAATATATTTCAGATTCTCTCCTTTCTTTCCAATCTAATCCAACTTGTCCTTTTTAAATTTAATCCCTGTTTTTTTGGTTGTTTTTTTTTTCCCCTCATTTTCTTTCCTTGCATGTAGCTGGTGATTGACGAGGATCAAAAGTTCCTGAAGCTGCTGGAGATTTTGGGTCACTATCAGGAGAAGGGATCTGTCATCATCTTTGTAGACAAACAGGAACACGCTGACGGACTGCTTAAAGATCTGATGAAGGCCTCGTACCCCTGTTTGTCTCTACATGGAGGTACTGCCTCACACTCAGATTAGAGGAATCCTTGAGTATTTAAGAAAGAAATGCTGCATCCTGCCTGTCGGTTGCTTCCACCTTAGTTATTTTATAATGAACCCTTTCTTCTCCTCCTCCTCCGAGGCATCGACCAGTACGACCGAGACAGCATCATCAATGATTTTAAGACCGGTGTGTGTCGTCTGATGGTGGCCACCTCCGTGGCAGCCAGAGGCCTGGACGTCAAGCAGCTCATCCTGGTGGTCAACTATAACTGCCCCAACCACTATGAGGACTACGTCCACAGGGCGGGACGCACAGGCAGAGCAGGGAATAAGGTCAGTCGGCTGTCAGAGAAACGAAGGAGAAGCCTGTTGAAAGGATCATAACAAAGTAGTTGTGGAAGAAAAAAACCCCGACAAACTCAGCCTTTAAGAAGCTGACCTACATCAGAGGTCAGACTAACTGGCTGCACACAGCAATACTCTAACAAACTGTTTAGTTCGCTAATGCTACATGCTACCTGCTGTAGCATTAGCTGCAGGCAGAGTGAGTGGAGGCAACAGGCGCAGGTGAGGAACTGGACTTACTGAACGTTCTTTATTTCTGCATCACGTACAGACAGGTCCCAATTTAAGGTGTTTGAGGGGGGAAAGAAAAATCTTGTTTTCTAATGTGCGTAATTAACATAAAGCGGTGCACAATGGAGAGGAGAATATACACAGAGTTGGTCTCCAACTTGAGATCCTAATGGGAAAGAAAGTAAAAGTTTGCTGTTATTTTATAAAATGGGGAAACCTTTACAGGGTAGAATGGGAAAGTTCATCTAAGTATGTTTTGATGTGACCGTATGGTGGAAAACATTATAAATCGAGGTGTATAAAGTGTTTTGAATGAGTATCTGTATGTAGTTTCATAGAGATGTTATCAGGATCTTTGAGAGGAAAACTACAACAATTAAAGAATTTATTGTTTTCCTGTTCTTTTCTATTTGCATCTCAACAATCTTTAAAAACTTTCGAACCTTTCCATATTTTCCCCATCTTGTTTCCGTCTCTTAGGGTTACGCCTACACCTTCATCACGGACGACCAGGCCCGCTACGCCGGCGATATCATCAAGGCCTTGGAGCTGTCAGGCTCCCCCGTTCCACCAGAACTGGAGCAGCTTTGGGCCTCCTTCAAAGATCAGCAAAAAGCGGTGAGATAAAGACTCACCAAAGACATCAAGCCTTCTTTATAAATCACCTCTGAACATTTAATGTTTCTGTATTTATTTCCTTTTTAATCTGCTCCTCCATGCAGGAGGGAAAGGTGATTAAGAGCAGCAGTGGCTTCTCAGGGAAAGGATTTAAGTTTGATGAGACAGAACACGCCCTTGCTAATGAGAGGAAGAAGCTGCAGAAAGCTGCACTCGGTTTGCAAGACTCTGATGATGAAGATGGTGCCTTGGATGTGAGTAACTGTCCTTTCGTTTACATCCTTTTAAATGATTTGTAGCCGTGACACATTTGTGCAAAACGTTTCTTTCCTCAGATCGAGGAGCAGATAGAAAGCATGTTTAACTCCAAGAAGAGGGTGAAGGACCTGTCTGCTCCTGGAGCGGCTGCCGGTGCAGCCGGAGCAGTTGCCTCTGCAGCAGCAGGACCTGGTGGGGGGGCAGGCGTCATTCCCACGTCTGCTGGAAACAACCAGAAACTGGAGATGGCTAAAAGGCTCGCTCTCAAGATCAATGCTCAGAAGAACCTGGGTGCCGAGGCTCAGGTAGCTCATGCTTCTACGTAGAGTTTCTGTTGTTGACCTTTCAGTTGCAAGACGCGTTTCTTTTCACAGATTTCTACTCTCTGCAGCTTACTCATTTCCCCCATTCCTCCAATCCTGTCAGTATAATTTGCTTCAAAAAGTTTTCCTTCCTGTGTACAGGACGTAATGCAGCAGGCCACCAACGCCATCCTGCGCGGCGACCCCATCATGACGCCGTCCGTGTCGGCCAAAACCATCGCAGAGCAGCTGGCGGAGAAGATCAACGCCAAACTGAACTACACACCCGTGGAGAAGCTGGAGGAGGAGCGGCAGGCGGCTGAGCAGGCGGAGACTGTAAAGAGATACGAAGAGGAGCTGGAGATAAACGACTTCCCTCAGGTCAGCTGCACGCCGTTCTCTAAGGTTGCCACTGTTGATTTTATTATTAAAGGTTCAGATATGGGCTGTACGGTGGAGCAGTGGTTAGCGCTGTTGCCTTGCAGCAAGAAGTTTCTGGGTTCAACTCCCAGTCTGGGGTCTTTCTGCATGGAGTTTGCATGTTCTCCCCGTGCATGTTTGGGTTCTCTCCGGGTACTCCGGCTTCCTCCCACAGTCCAAAAACACGACTGATAGGTTAATTGGCTTCTCACAATTGTCCCTAGATGTGAGTGCTGGCGTCCTGTACTGGGTGTACCCCGCCTTTTACGCCCAAAGAAGAAATTCCTACATTTTCAGCCTGTTACAGATTTGAATTACGTTTAAAATGAATTGAAATTAAAAAGTCAGCTATTCATCTTCAAAAGATAATGATGATGTTTCTACAGACCTTCTAATTCAAAATTAAAAACTATTACTGCTGAGGTTTTTTTTTTCTCTGTATCAAAATGTACGAGTTTTGATTTAAACCCGATCTACACATAGCTGTCCTTAAAATGAGCAGAAACGATCTGCTGGCCAGAAACCTTGCAGAGCATCCAGTGCCTCCGTCTGTCACCATCTCACTTGTAACGACCCCTAAAATTGAGACCCATTCATCTTTTCTAAAAACTCTTCTATAACCAACAGTGAGGCCAAACGTTCAATGACTGCAGCGTTCAGGAGCCTCGGCTTCACATTCAAAGCTGTGTGGAGATCAGCAGTTTTTGTTAGTTTGATACAGGAAAGACATCCGTGCTCAATAAGAAAGTGGATGAGAACCTGGATCAAAATATTAAACACTAGGAGAGCACGGATGTGGGAGCTTTACTTGTTGTTGGGATCTACTTCAATCTCTTTTTTAATTGTTTTTTTGTGTGTTTTTTTTTTTTTTTTGAAAGTGAAGCAATGAGAGAAACTTTAATAATATGAATGTAAACATAAACATTCTAACACTTATTTCAATCAACTATGGCTACGTTCACATATGCAACCTGCATATGGTCTTTTCATGATAGTCTGAACACAGATCCAAATGTTTCAACTGCGACTCAGGTCCCTCGTCTATTTGGCATAAATCCAAAACGTATCTGATCTTTTCAAATGGGACCTCTGTCTGAACGGCCAGGCCGCGTTCATCCGACCTGAACATCATTATACTCAACAAATGTCACTATTCTGCGTCTTACAATGCGGAAGCGGGAAGAAAAATGACCATGGAGGACGATAATAAAACAGTTTCTTAAAAAGATTGGTTTTGATGCGCCGGCTGGAATAGAAATGAAAGATCCCCGGATGGGTTCCAGCACTGCCATCCATGTTTACCTCGATAAACACGGATCACGCTTGCTACTTGTGACGTCGGTGCATGAATGCAGTTCACACAGGGGATCAGATATATTTGGAAATGTGAACGGCCACAGAAAACAATCGATCTCACAAAAAAAAACAATAGGAGTTGAGCATCAATGCGCTCTAGTCCTCCAGAGCCTGTTGTATCTTTGGGTTTGGTCTTTAAATTGATCATAAACCATGTTTGAAGGTCCGTTAGGTCCAGATCCTTTTTTTTTTTTTTTTTTACAAATTTCTTTAGAAAGAATTGAAAAGTGAAATCTGAAACTACAACATTTTGGATTTTAATACATCTAAAGCCCCGCCCTGGTGCTTCATGTAACGTTTCCTCCTAATTGGCTCTGACTTGGTTTATATTCATTTCTTGTTGATGCTGAAACAGGCTTTCATCTAGAATATTAAATCCACCTTTTTGCTTTTGGTTTTTACTAATCATGATTTTCCATTTTAACTTTAACTTCTCTATAATAGATTTGGATGCATTCCAAAAATAAACCTCCTTCTAGCTGTAAATTATTTAACTGCTCTGTTTAAATTGCTTATTTAAGGAGTTGATCTGCTTGTCTCAGATCAGGGTCTTTGCTTGTAGAGCAAAGGTTTTCAGTGATGATGTGAATTAAGTGTCAAACAAATTTTTAGTTTGTCGAACAGAAATCTGCAGTTCTTAACTGAAAAACATGAATTTTATTAGTTCTTCTCAAAAGATGAAGCCAAACTTCTACATCAGCCTATACTCACAAAGAACCAGAAAAAAAGGTTAACTCTGCATCTTCTCTGCTATTTTATCAGATCGGAAAACAGTTTAGCTTAAAGAATCTCAAATCTTAACTCTTAACCGGCAAAAATAAATGTTTCTGTTGTTTTACAGACGGCCAGGTGGAAGGTGACGTCTAAAGAGGCTTTGCAGAGGATTGGGGAATATTCTGAAGCTGCCATTACTATCAGAGGGACATATTTCCCTCCAGGCAAAGAGCCTAAGGAGGGAGAACGCAAGATCTATCTGGCTATAGAGAGTAAGTCTTACAGAGCAGATTTAAATCTGCCTCGCCTCCCTCTATTGGCTATTTTGAACAAAATAAAACACATGTTATCCTGTGTTTCATGTCTTAAATGGAAAAAACATACACACATACACCTCCTACCCAAAATGTTATGTAAAGTATGCAGATCCTGTCTTTTTTCTTTTAAAACGTTTAATGGAAGTTTATGATTTCTAAAAGGGTCAAAATGAAAATAAATCCAGATTAACTTTGATCTTGTTTCAATTGTTGATCAATGTGAATTTCTGTATCATTGCACCGTTATTTAAGACCATAAATATGGAGAAACTATGATTTAGTTTGGCCCATTAGTAAAACTTCACATCCTGACTGAGTTTTTATATTTAATTTTTAAGGTGCAAGTGAACTGGCTGTGCAGAAAGCCAAAACGGAGATTACACGGCTAATAAAAGAAGAGCTCATCAGACTTGTATGTATCTTTGCAGATAATTATCTTTTTAATTGTGAAATCTTAAAAATGTCTAATTGACTTTTCTTTTTATTTTTTCTCCTTTAGCAAAATTCCTACCAGCCAACAAGCAAAGGTCGCTACAAGGTTTTGTAAAGGAGGAACTGGGGTTAATTGGTGGCATTTTCACAAAACAACGTACAGTTTCATCCAAGTGGATAATGAATATTTTAATTTGTGTTTTAATGTTTCATTGATGATTTAGTTTGTATTTTTCCCTCATGTGCGTCATTCGTTTCAAATTTAACATTAAAGTAGCACAATTCTCTGAAAAACTGTCTAAGGTTTTTTTTTTTTTTTTTTTTTTTTACTTGAAAAAAAGGTGTTGAAAACATGACTTTAGTCAAATCTGTGTAGAAAAAAGCTAAAAAGTTGTCTTTATAAAGAGAAATAAGCAAAAAACATTTTCATATTTCTTGTTGCTTAAGGAATAAACACTGTGTGCTCGGATATTATATTGAATTATTCATCAAGCCTTGGATTTTATATTATTTATAAGCAGTGGGACCAGATGTGTCTGCGGCAACTGAGCCAACTCACTGTGCTGGTTCATTTAAATGAACCTTAGTAGCCACCTTTGATCTATTGTCTTTTTCTGTGTTTGTGATATGTTTGATTTTTATTTTGATGAAGTAAAAAGAAACTACCATCACTTTTTAGCAATTGATTGGGATAAACAAAATCGTGATTTGAATTTAAAAAAAAAATCGGGAGAGGGAGGTCTTGGAAAAGCATAGAGATGATGGAAAAAAAGCAGAGTCTAATTACAAGACTTTTTCTATTCCTAATTACAAGTTAAAGATTTTTATATACAATAACTTAAAGATGTAATAAGAATAAAGTTATACAATAAATAATTTAGACTTATTAAATTATAAGATACACATTAAATAAAGATATAAGTAATTTAATGTCTCAGATTATTGGATGTATTTTTTGTTCAAAAAATGGGATATATATATATTTTCATCTGGGTCAGGTTGGTTCACATCTTTATTGAAATTATTTTTTTAAACTTCTATTGGTGTATTCTTTAACTGGTATCAAAATGTATAATTGGAAATGTAAGAATGAGATAAATTTGTTATTTCCTTATGTATCAAACAGCTGGACAAAATTGTAGTTCTTAGGAATCGCTTTGGTCTGGGGTAAAGAGCCAAATTATGTGGATCCAACAAAAAAACGGAATTCCCACCTTTAAAACGAGCATGTTTTTAAAGACTCAAAACTAGTCTTTTGACATTTGCTTCACAGCAGCACTAAAAAAATTACAGCAACCCTTCACATCATCTTTGTTCTTTTGCCCATAGACCCATTTTTCTAGGTTCGTGTGTCAGACAGACTGATTATTCGTGGAGGCTGGAAAACCTCAGCCTATGTTTTGCTGCGGTGCGCATGCTCAGACCGCGCGCTCTACTCTTATTAATATTTAATGGAAGATGGCTGCGTTTCTTAACCAAACCGCCGAAGCTGAGAAATAAAGGAACCCCACAGGACGCAGACGTTGTTCGGGCCTCTCACATCGAACCGATTCGATGTGTTTGACTTCACGCTGAGCCGAACCGAGCCGTGAAGTGAAACATAACTGAGGAAAATGGATCGACTCCCGCTTTGATGGATGAAAGATCATTTTTCTCCACTGCTCCGAGATCTGCGAACAATCGAGGTACAGTAACCCGAGAGCTCATTCTTACAGGGAAGATGGGGGGAGTTGAGTTTATAAAAAAATATTTTTTCCGGGTTATTATAACAATACTTTAACTACCCACGTAATTCAAGCTGTTGTCAGGGTTTAGAAGCTGCTCTGCTGGGCCGTTTTCCGGGCCAGAACCAGACTGAAGTGTTGCAGCGGGTAACGGATGGGTTTTTGTGTCTGGCCGCAAAGATGCGGAATCCATGTGCGTGTTTTTGTGAATGAAAAACACTAAGGATTGTGTGCTTTATCTGATAGTAAAAAACACCCCGCCTCTCCTGCAGCACAGAGAACAGTTCTCATTAGTCCCTTAATAACAACAAAAAAAAAACTTCATTATTTATTATTGTTTATTCCCTCGGTAGAATCACAATGTTTACAGAGTCAAATGTTAATTAAGTTAATGTTCCCTGTAGCACTGCACTGCTAAATCTGTGCTTTTAGGATTTGTAAGAAGGGAAATTTGCACTTATGTTGTGGTTTTGATGTTCTTTAGGAAAACTGGGTCAGTTTCATTTAACAAAGAAATTATAGAAGAATAACCCTAATACAAGGCAATTGTAACTTTGAGCATTGCATACAAGGAAAGAGACGGAAGGACATTTAAAGAAGAAAAAAGCACATAATTTGTCAATTTAAATGGAAGGCTGCAGTAAACAATGCTGATATCTGAGGTTTTTAGGGAGTTAAGGAGCATAGACTTAGTATAACAAGGCTGCACACTGCCTGTAAGCCGGCCGTGTGCTTATTAGTCAGTGTTATAAACGGTAAGAGCGCCACCTGTTGTAATTATTGAGATTATGCTTTTGAGAAACTTGTGCATGGAGGCCAGGAGCAGCAGAATACAGGCTCTGTGTGATTAAAATTAGCCAAATAATTAACCAGCTTCTGCTACATGTTGAGGCATGAACACTCCGAACACGAGTTTGCATCCAAGCAGACAGAAAATCGGTTCGTATAAGCTAGAGGCAGACAAATGAATAAAAACGCATAACAAATTTAACAACATTTCTGAATGAACAATTCATTTTTTCTATTCACAAAATGTAAATAAAACTTGAAATATGTTTTTGATCTATGCACTCACCAACCACACTTTCATGGGCTTTCTTAATGCTTTCTTTTTAATGTATCAAAACACCCTTTTATATATTACAGTCTTTGATCTATCTCAGTTGCTCCAATTTTAAATCTTCTGGTTAGGTTACAAAGAAAACAGAAAGTTGGTATTAGTCGGGGAAATATTTACAATTACATCTTTATTGACTAAAATTGTGTGTGTGTGTTTGAGCTACATCTAAATAACGATTTACTTTCTGTTTTATTGTAAAGAAATATATGACAGATCTGTTGTTAGTGTATTAACCATCCGTACCTCTCGGGTATTCGGGCTTTGATCTAATCTGCATACCCAGAATCAAACATGGAGAAGTAACTAGTTGTTGCCATGCTCCACTAATCTGGAACAAACTCCCAGTAAACTATAAAAAAGCTAAAACCCTAAATTGCTTTAAATAGAGAATGAAAAGCCTATATGTTTAGAGGGCTTTTGACTATGCTTTCTAATTATTATTAGTTAAGATTTTCTAGTCCAACTTCCTTTGATTTTAATATTAATTATTGTATTATCATTTTTATAGTCAAATTATTGCAGGAATTATGAATGTTTATGAATTATTTAATTACCTCTATTCCTCTACGACGTACTGTTCTCTATTTTTCTATTATGTTCTTTTTGTCCATGTACAGCGCTTTGAATCGTCTTCGTATTTTAATAAATACATTTTCCTTGCCTGTACTTCTGTGTAAATATAAAAGCATTGAGGGTATCACAGTGTGATAATCTCATCCAAGCCCCATAGAGTCTAAATGTTTCCTCCTCTTCTTTAGTTCTGCTGTCTTATGTTTAACAGGCAATTTTGAAATATTTCTATAAACAAGATCGATTAGGACTTTAGGAAATATGACGAAGGTAATTTACTGACTGGTAGGATCCAGTTTTCAGAGGTTGGTCAGAACTTCGGCAGCAGGATTTAGGATGAGCTGCAGCAGATCGGTTGTTTTTATAGACCCATGAAGGCAACATAAGAAGAATCTGATGTACGCTTTGGTCTTTATGTTGTTGTTTGTTTTTTATGTTGTTTAGAAAACATCTGAGATATTCAGAATGGCTGGATTTATACCAGGATGAATTTACTCAAACACTATCATATTTGATGTTTTTAAAGATAAAATAGGGAGGGCATTACTGAACTGAGTTGCTCTGCATGATTCAAACTTTTGCTTTTTTCTTCACTTTGTGCAACAGAAACATCACAGACTGTCTTGTGCAGTAATGACTTATTACTTTGACCCCCAGCGAAAGATGATGCGCCAGGTGACTACCACTGACTTCTGCATGAACAGCAGGCCGTCTTGCCTGGCAGAGGACGCCCACCACCCTACTGCTCATTTCGAACTCTGCACCTCGCAGCCCAACAAGTTCTACCCTCCTCCCCCTCCTACCTCCCTTCAGATGACGCTGGCGCCCATGGCCTTACCCACCCAGAGCCACAAGCCGATGGTGTGTCACAGACAGGACATTCTGGGAGGTGACCCCCGCTCACCTGGAAAAGTACCTGGCGTAAAAGGCTCAGAGCAAATACCCAATGATGCTAAGAAAAAGACCAAAGGTACTGGGAAGACGGGCAGACGCGGCCGGCCGCTGGGAACCACCAAGCTGGCCGGATACAGAACCAGCACCGGACGACCCCTCGGCACCACCAGAGCCGCGGGCTTCAAGACGAGCCCGGGAAGGCCGCTGGGTACGACCAGAGCGGCGGGATACAAGGTCAGCCCTGGACGGCCTCCTGGCAGCATCAAAGGCCTGTCCAGACTCAACAAACTGGCTTACAGCAGCGCCTGCAGCGGAGCAGCGTTCCCCTACCCAATACCGCACAAAGAAATCCTCTGTGAACCCTCCTGCAAAGAGAAGCCAGGTAACGAGGAAAGGCTCTGCCCTGTTTCTACTTCACCCTGAACTGCTCACAGCTGGAAACACTGCTGCTTCTTTCTGTGAGACGGGGGAGATGACACTTTTTAAAACCATATTCGTCTTGCTATCCTTCTTCGCTCCTGCCGCCTGATTAACTAGGATAAGCTTTGCAATTGTTATACATGATACATGATGATCTACAGTTTGTTTCTCATTGCTGATGTTGAATATTTCTAATAGATTCATAAAAGGTTTTTCATGGGGACAAAGATAGCTGTTTATTATAAGCAGTCATAGTAGCAGCTTCATTTGTAATTTTTTGTAGCATTTTAAAATTGCTTAAGGAAAATGAATTGGGGTGTGAATTGATGCCAACAGAAAGAACTCTTGATGAAAACGTGGGACCTGGCCTAAAACAAAACGTTTGAACATTTTTTAACATACTTCTCTCTCTAAATTTAATTGACTGATATACTTGTTTTTGTTACTCTTTCACACAAAGGAAATATTTCATTTTCTACTATTGGCTTGTCTGTTATATTCACTTCCATTAAAAAAATGTAGAAATATTTTAAAAAGTGTGTAAGGAAGTAAAAAAAAAAGGGGAAGCTGCTGAGCGATCATTTACAACTGGAACGCCAAACTTAGATATCAGCGAATGATTTAATGCCCATCCAAGACAAAAGTAAAGAAATCAAATCATGTAGCTTGAATTTGAGTACATAAAGTTAAGATTTATAGGATAATGTATCCACAGAGGTGAAATCGGGAGAATCATCATCTGCATTTATTTGGAGACCTAATAAACTGGAACCATGAGTAGAAATTCAAAAGTAATCTGTTACAAGCTCAGTCTGCCTTTAACTTTCAATATCTGGTTTGAACAAAACAAAAAACTCTGATTCCAAACATTAACACTAGAATATATTTTCATGTTTGCTATCCTTGCATTGGTTATGTATCACTTATCTCTACACAATCTGTGTGTGTTTAATCCAGTGTGTTTAACTTCTTTACAGTAATATAGCTGTCAGAATGTCTTCCGAAAATATGGTCATTCACACTACTCAGATTCTTCCATATCCATCTGCAGTTAGTTTTTTTTTTTTTTTGTTTTTTTTTAAGCAACATTTTTTTATGTTCCTAAATAGTATGTTTTATCTACTACTGCATACGGAGGAATGTTTAGACATTAACATTTAGTCAGATGCATCTGCTGTGAAATCCTCAGACACAGGAAAAGATTTTAAGCTGAACAAGAGCGGTGATGGATTTAACCTGATCTGTGTCATCAGACTTACATAAAAAGTTAGAATTACTATAAAAGATTTATTTCTTTCCATTTCATAAACCGTATGCTCACATGGAAAAGCTGAGGACATCTCTGTGGTCTTCCTCACTTCTTCCCACTCAAGCTATCTGTCCGATCAAACACAGTTTCTGCATAGATGATCGTTTTTGTCAGTCTTCATTTGGTTTTCACCATGTTGCAGAGAAGTTAACACGCATGCACTTAAACTACTCCCATTAAAATCACATCCTGTTAACCTCAATACTTAGACACTGTGGATCCACGTGTCCTGATCAATAACTACTACAGCCTTCCTTTTTTTAAGAGCAGCGTGGCAAGAAAAGGATGTTTTGCTGTCATAAAGGTGTTGCTTTTTTATGTTATTTTTTTTTTTAAGCACAATTTATTTCTCATATTTTTATCACTTGTAATTATGGTTTTAAAATACAATACTTGCCTTGTAGGTGGCTAGTATAAAATGGTAAGTACAGTATAAGAAGTCAAGAAATACATCTGCAAGGTTTCTCTGCAACCAGTAAATTCTTTGTAAAAGAATTTTGAACTTCTTTTAAGGGGATTTAAAACATACAGTCAAGTGGTCGGCTCCAAACTAATGGAAACAGAAAACAAACTTAATTTTAGGCACAACTCTCCGAGGAACTCGGCCTTTTAGGACTTTCACTTTTTACTAAAACTCAAAATGTTGCTTCAAAAATGTCTATGTATTATTTGCATGCTATTGTCTAAAACAACTCAGCCTAGAGATTGTTAGAAATAAGGCCGGTATTTGTCTTTTTTCATGTTTTGTTCTAACTACACATCTAATAAGTGTTGTATTTATCTGTTAATATTAATCAAGAGAAGGTTTAAACCATGTTTATTCCTAACCCTCTTGTACTGTTTTCTGCTGCCCTCTTTGAAATTTAAAATGTGCATTTAGTAGGAAATCCCTTTCTTTTTTTTTTTTCTTTTTTGGCTTTCTTTACAGAAATTGTTTCTCCACGGTGATTCTGTCCACTTTCCTCGGGTGGTGCAATGCTCATACTTGTATGTTACACTACAAATAGGTTTTGTACCTTTTATAAATCAGTCCTTTTCTACACGGCAATCACATGTAATTATCTCATTCAAAAGAAAAGTATGATAAACGTTACCTCATTTCAAATAGCTGTAGATAAACAAAAGGCTTTTTTTTTTAAATATCAGAAAATCTACAAAGATTAACTATGAATCCATCTATCATCTTGTTACAAAATCATATTCTTACTTTTTTGTTTCCTAGTATTACATGATAAACTGTTTTTGATCAAACATGGTCTAATGTAAACTTGTAGCTGAGACAGATATAAAACGAGGAGACACTTTGTATCCTTGTAGGTTTGTCACCAATCTGTACCTTTGATCATTTTTAATTTAAACCAAGTAAAATGAGCAGATTGTATGTTCAACTTTCACTGACAGATTTTACCGCGAGCTCCTTCTTCATCCCGACTGCAGCCATAGCAATTAAACGTGCTCTCAACACTGTTTGTCAAGTTGTGTTATTATCAAAGCTAAAGGACTAAAACAAGTTACTGCTTTTCTGATCACTGGAATACTCCTATAAGGCACATTTTGGTCTCCCTTTCCCGCAACATTAGATTCACAACAATCTAAGCATGCTTTTACAAAAGAAATAATTGCAGTCCGCTAGAATTCATTGATACATTTTTTTGAGTTGGAAATAAGCTCAGCCATTGATATGTATAAATCTTACTATTTACTGTGTTTTTAGGTTCATTATAAGCCTTTAAGCTTTTGAGAACAAGCTATTTGGAAAACCAATGTTTTTATGTTGTATTGCAGCCAAACATTGTAAAATATAGAGAACATTGGCACTTTTCTACGTCTGCTACACTTTGTTAAAAGATTAGATCTCTTTAACAGGCCTCTGAAGTACTATGTCCAGTACATTACACTGTCATTTATCAAGCTTATTTTTATTGTATTTATGTTTTTAATTATTCATATATATGCGATATATACCACACAAAAGCATGGTATAGTCTAAGACTAATACAAGCAACTGTGAGTTGTACTGTAATTATATTTAGTTGCTTCACTTGGGGCTAATTTAGAATTGGTAAATTTGGTGCAATGATGTGTTCATGGATACTATGTAAGCTCTGCCATCATCTTTACCTTTCTTGTATTTTTTTTTTACATGTTAGGATTGTCTTTGCCGTGTGAAGAAGTGTACCGAAAGAGTCGGAAAAAAAAAAATAGTTTAACCCTTTTTTACCAAAGAATGCGACATTTTGAAATACTAAATTCAGCATTGAAGTTGTTCTGTATAAGATGCAGGCAGCCTGATATGATCAACAATACTGACTAAAATTGAACATTTCAGCTGCATTGGATAGTGAAAGCTCAAATTCTCTTTCCTGAATGTATTTTAGAAATTTGTTTGCAAACATATGTCTTGATTTTTTTTACTAATCTGTTCTGCTTTAAAATAAATGATGGGAACATTTTGATTTAAAGTGTTAGTATGATGTATATTTCAGGATGGATTATAGATGTTAATTTACATTTACACTCTGTGTGTAAACCTTAACCTTCCAGCTAAGTGGGGTACTAAAGTCCCTGATAAATGTCAAATGTAAACATTTAACCAGATTTTTTTGATGTTTAGAAATCTGATGCTATCAGTAGTTTCTTTTCTTTTACCCAAACAGAGTTCTTTATTTAAAAAAAATATATGTCTATACTGAACCTTTACAGCCTGCTATTTAGCTAACGATGCTAACATGAGCTTAGTTGATTAGCAAAATGAAAGGTAACAATTATGAATAAACAATTGCTATGATAGGGATTTTTTAAGGTCTCAGTATCAGGATAATCAACACAGATTTTTGTTGTCTTTTTAACACAACTGTTGCATCATTTACCTAAAATACCTTAAATTAGGATTTCAAACTGCTGCAGTGGAACCGATTCTTGTCTTTACTCTTAAAATTGTTTGCAGTGTCTTTAAAATGTTGTCCTTTTACATTTTTACCTTAAAGCTAGCTTCTGTTGTGTTCGCTTAAGGTTTAGAAGTCCTCTCACACCTAGAAATGTACATTCTGTTCAAGTTTCTGGAAATGATTAGAAATTTGCTGTTATTTTCTGAAAGTTAATTTTTTTTTTCCAAAACAAAAAAAGTTTCTTTGTAATTTTTTTTACAGTGTCACAGCATGCTAGTTAGAGAACAGATCTAACATTAGCTTGGTTTGATTAAGGCTAATAAAACCAAAAAATAATTTTTGTTTAGCAATTAAAGCACTAAAGATTTATCTACGCTATTTATGTACTATATATTTCTATTTATATTATCACATGTTCAATTTTCTGTAGATTTTGTTTGTATAGACTGAACACAGATTGGTGTTATCTTTTTGTAACATGTCAACATTTAGCCTAAATCAGATTCGTAATAATAACAGCTGATTAATTTCCTTTATTTTGAAATTTTTAACAGAAGGGTAAGAGGGGAACAATTTTTTAGACTTTACCTTCATTCTACATTTTGACTGTTTCTACATTAACATTTTGTCTTTACATTTTTACCCTCAATGTACAGATTTAGCTCCATCCTTATTGTGAGATTTGCACATTTATCTTCACATTGTGTAAAAAATGTTAACGTTTCAATGTTCTGCTGAAAGACGACATTTATTTTACGCAACAAAATTGTTTCTTGTTCTTTTTTTTCTATAACTCCACACCCTGCTACTTAGCAAAAGGAGCTAGTTAGTTGGTGTAACTAGCACATAAAAACGTACACATTCTATCTTGACTGTGCTTGATTCTATTAAGGTTTGATTTATGGTTTATGTTGTTATTTTGAAGCTCTGATCTTTAGGCCTGGATTGTGAAATGCCAACAATATAAACTAATATTAATTTTGCTTAAAGCTATGAAATTTAAGTTGCTCCAAGAACTGGTTCCAGGTCTCATAAAAGAGTGATACAACCGTTAAAGAAATTAAAATAAGCTTGAGAGTTTATGAAATATCCTAATAATCTTGTGATGGATGAATGTAGATATTATACTGAAGCTCAACTCAAGAATGTTGGATGCTGTTATGAATTTATGAATTTATCTCACCAATGCACACTGTTAATTAATAATGGACACAAAGCCTCCCTTTGCAATCCAAGTTTAATTCTAAGGAGGAAACTGGGGAAAAAGAAGATTGAATATTATAACAGTGACAGTCAGAGTTTTAAAGCGGAAACCTTTTGCAGCCTCCGTAGAAAACAAACTCTTTGCCCTCAAACCATGAAGCCACTACTCCTTTTTAAAGTAACTTAAAGCAAAAAAATCACAAATAGGAGTTCCCGGTCAATAATAATTCTATCTTCCATGTCTTTTTATTGCCATTTTGTTTCTTACCACCTGCAACGTTATCTCACACGTGTTTTTGAGAAGATGTGTTGCCCAGTTATTTCTGGCAAAGCCCGAAGAGCTTTGTACAAGATTCCATACTATTCTTGCATGATTGTTGTGTATTGTTCAAACGTTGTGTGATAAACTAATAAAGAAAACCAACACTCTCTAACATGCTGAGTAAGTTTATTCTTGTATTGGAATTGCATAAATCAACTGGGGTGTGCAGCTCATATATTCAATCAAATATGCCACAAATACGAACTGAAAGCATACAGGCCAAACTATCAGCCCAGCTTCTGAAAATGCTTTATTTTCTTCATATTAATACGTTTTTTTGCAGCAGGGGTCATAGTTTGCATAAGTGTCAATTACATGTTTGAAAGTCAAAGTCAGTTCTGCCGTTTGTATGCATGCAGAAAGTGAAAATTGTATTTCTCTCAAACAAACTGCACAGATAAAGTCATGCCTTAGTCTATGTAATAGGATAGCTTTATTGGGATTTATTGACAAATAAAGCTGACAATCATCAGCATAACGGTGGAAATTAATCCTATGCTGTCTGATAATTCTACCAATTTGGAACATATATCTAGTAAAGAGAAACAATATAAGATAATGTAAGATAAGATAAGATAGGACTTTATTGATTTCACAACAGAGAAATTGTGACATCAGCTCTAATAAACAATAGGAAGTGCAAAAGAAGGAAAGAGTGTATCAAAGAGGTAAGTGTACAAAGTTGGGCTAAAACAATATATATATATATATATATATATGGTGAATAGGTTAAAAAAAACACGGTATTGTGAAAAGCTCTTATTGTACAAGCCTATTGCACAGTAGTTATTACATGTGGTTATTTCAAAGTAGTATTAAACTGGTCCCAGCAGTGATCCCTGTGGTACTCCACAGGTAAGCCTGGAGCTTAAACTGAAAGCTGTCAGACAAATCTGATACAAACCAGTTTAGAGCAGTTCCCCTTCTTCCCATAGAAAGTTCAAGCCGGTTTAAAAGGATACTGTGATTGACTGTATTAAATGCAGAACTGAAATCTAACAGACCAAGTACAGATATAAGTCCATTTTCTGAGGCCACTAGAATATTATTATCAAGCTTACAAAGGAAAAAACTATTATATAACTACTTTTAAATCTCTTTAATATGTAAAAACATAGTTTGCTTTACACTCTGTAGGTATTTTCAATTGAGAACAAAAACATAAAAAGACAAAGTTACCAAATTTTAGTTTCAACAGCAGGAGATAACACAGATTTATATAAAAAAAGTTCTTGTAGCTGAAGTGTTTGGGTCATGTCGTTAAATTCTCTATGCAAACATATAAAATCATGTAAACACTGTCATCCAACATGATACAGGCCCTAAGATTTTAAATTATAATCCATATAAATAAATTCAAAAACATATCAAGTCATATTGAATCTGTCCACAAAGTATGGAGTTACAGATTTTTTTAAGGAACTGGGTCTCCAGTAAACCAAAGAAAAAGCTATTACACACAAATGGAGAAAACATGGAACATTAATGATCCTTCCCAGGAGAGGCAAGCCATCCACTTTACTTTGAAGCATACTGATGACTCATCCAGGAAACCACAGAAAATTCCAAGAACAATATTCAAATTTAGGTCATGTTCATGCTTCCACAAGAGGAGGAGACTTTGCAAAAATGGCATTTATCCAAGAGTTGTTACAGGGGTACATACTGTGCAAAATCTTAAATTAAATTCTCTTATTTTTTTCAAATACATTAATGAAAGTGGTATCCTCTCTGCTTTCCTGCAATTTGTATACACGATGGATCCTAAAAAAATCCCATGAGTGAAAAGAAATTCTTTATACTGACTATACCATTTCAGTCCATTTTGTTAATTTCCCAAATTTTTAGGGTTTGTTTCTGAAGAATAATTTTTAATATTCAAAGTGTACTGTTATTTGCTCGATTTGGTCACGGGAAAAACCTTTAATTCACTGGTAATATTAATTAATGTGCTTTTGTATACCGGAAGTTACATTTAGCAGTGTATCATTTATATTCTTCCGCCATAGTTTGAATGAATAGTTCCGAAGATCCGGACGCAAACATCTCTTTCCTTCTCTTCACTATGGCCTGATTTTATGTCGTGAATATTCTGTCCTCTGGGTTCTTTTAAGAAGTAAAATATGATGCAGAGGTTCCGTAAACCTTCTGTTTCCTTTGTTTTGTTATTTATGATCCATAGTTTTGTCGTACTGAGAGTCTCGGTTGGGGCAACTGAAGGTAAGACACTGTCGAACAGAAAACATTTACCGAGGGTTAGATGATAATAAATATGATATTTATGCTAACATTTTATGTAATTGTTCAAATTCAAAGATTCAGTAGCTTATTTTTTCCATTTTAAGTGAATCTGTCGTCTTACACCGTTTTCACAGTGTGTGTTTTTAATCTCAATTTAAACAAGCTAGCTAATAAAAAAAAAACCGTAGTATAGACCTACATAAATATAGTAATAACATTTAAATTTCAATGTTTAACACCATTCCAGCCAGCTTGGTTATATCTTGCTTACATATTAGAACTGTTATTAAAAACATAAGATTTTACGTTGTATTCTTTTGTAAAGATGATGATTGGGTCTTCTGTCTGTGTAAGGTCTGTATGCTAACTCATTGGCTGATGCTTGTTTTATTTAAAGAAGTATAAAATGCTCTACATGTTTATTAAGCTGTTATTCTGTAAAGTTTTCCATTACTAGAACAGCACCTGTAGCCAGATCATTTTTTTAAATTATGTTTTCAGAATGAAACTATGCAGAGTGCAAACATGACCACATTTTGCTTAGTATTGTTCTAAGGGCTCTTATTGATGGCACTATAAGCATTATTGTTTATATTTACTTTTTTCCCATAGAAAACAATGAGCCCCTGCAGGTCGTGCTGCCAGAGGAGGCTGTGTCTGATTTGGAGAATAAGCCCAAGTTTGTTGAGGGAGAAGTGCTGGACTCTGTGCCCAAAAGGCAGTTTAGGACGGCTGAAATTGCAGACGCAGTGATGGGGACTGAAACCCCTGTCGATCACTCTCACATCGAATCCTTGTTACCCAAGAATGTGAAGGACGTAGCGTCCGACTTCTCTTCACCTTGTGAGAAGAACAGTTATCAGTGCATTTCACCTGCTCAGGCTGAAGACGTAGAGGAGCTGGAGGAGCAAGAATCAGAATCAGAGCAACAGGTTGGTCAGCAGGAGCTTATAAGCATAAATACAGGCTGTTTTGTTGTTTCAAACTCATATTCTTAGGGGCTGCTGTTCTTTATGTATGTGTTGAAGCAGAGACTCATCTGAAGGTTACAGGATGCTGACCCTTGAGGATAGGAGTTTGAGATAGATAAAAGAATTAGTGTTGGGTAAAAGTCCCACAGATATCTGATTTTGGTTGTTTTTTTTTTTGTTGTTTTTTTTTACTATCAGGTTACACTTGAGATGGTCCCTGCACACCCTCCAGCAGAGGAGCCGAACACCACAGAGACGACAAAGACATACAAAGTAAACTGTGACAAGAGGAACATCACAGGAATGGAGAACTTCACTGTACAAGTCCTCAATGCCTCACAGGTCCGTTCTACTACTTTGTTCTCTTGTAGGGCTAATCCAAACCAACCTGGAGCCACTGAAAATTATTAAATAATTCCTTTGGTTGAAGTAGGTTTGATTAGCGCCTCACCTGTGGAATCAATAAATCTTAGATAGAGCCTGTCAGACAACTTGAGGTGTGCTTAATGGTCTCAAAACACAATATATTATGTCACATCTAAAGAAATAAAGATCTAAAAAAATTTAAAAAACAGATTAGAAAGAAAGTTTTGATGTCTGTTAATCTGGAATGGCTCCAAAAGCCACCTGGCTTTAAGATGCACAGTGATCGACATCATCGATATGATGGTAAACCTTCCTCATTCAGGAGTTCACAGAACTAGCCAGAGTAACACAGTAAACAGTTATGCAAAGAAGAGTGGAACAAAATTCCTCCCAGGGGTAAAGTACTAATTTCTTGTTATTGCACACACTTGATAGGAATACCCTTTAAAGCTTTCTTAATAAAAAGTTTTATATCATTCACTTTGTGTTAGGTTCATTTCACTTAAGAATTAAAAGAAGACACCAGAGTGTAAGATTATCTTTACCTGCAGGCGGAGAACC
>JAUZNJ010032046.1:0-13889 GCA_034780135.1 Jordanella pulchra | reverse complement strand
TTAATAGGTAAAGTAACATTAAGGAAGAACAGAAAACCATTACCAATTCTGTGGGACAGCAGGGACAGCTGTCACACAGTCTGATGTTCAGTTCTTGGATTATTGGTATAAAAATCAGAATTTCTTATCCGCCCAAATAGAATCAGACTAAAAGGTTCCACAGTTATGCTTACTAAAAGTTAAATTTATCATCTATGATCCCATCAAACTTCATAGTTGGAGTTTTAAGAGGTCTGGCCCTGCAGCCCTGTTTCTGTCACCCCCCCTAAATGTCCTCATGCTCACAGAGTGGCGGCTCTAGCAGCTGCAGTCCTGCTGTCTTAAACTTGTTTCTCTGCATATCAGACTGTCGCCAAAGGAGGAAAACTTAGGCAGATATGGTATCAGTCAGTTTGAAGAAAAGGAAAAGGAGTCTGAGATAAATGCAACGATTGGCGGCACCAGGCTTTAAGAACTAATGTTGCTCTTGGTTTTTAAACTTAAAACAAGGATTTAGTGGGGAGGGAAATGATGTCGGGCCTCATTTCAGTTGTGGTTCTAGTGTTTTACATCAGAGAACGCCAAAACTTCACATCTTAAGGTGGGACTGAGCAGCAGGGTTGAAATTCAAAAGCTGCCATGCCTCAAACTTCTGTGGAGGAAATGTTATTTGAGTCTGTCATGTTTTCACTTCCAGCAGCATGGAGTACATGCAAGTGGAAAAAAAAAACCGATTGAGATTAAGGGAAACATCATCTCCTGTTGAGCTGTCTGTATGCTTGACAGGCCTTTCACAGCTCGTATTCTAACAGTAAACATAATATCCTATATATGATACACCTGGTAGATGGCATGGGGCAGGAATAGGAGGGAAAAAAAAGTTAAAACAGCCTTTTAGGAATCAACAAAAGTTTTTCCGATGAACAACAAGCGCTCTACTTGTCCTATTTTTAGTGTTCAGCCTCATTATAAGAGTAACTTTTACACTACTGCTGGTGATCTTTTAGATGCAGCCAATACCATGACTTTAAATCAACTTTTTCTCCTAGTTACTCCATCATACAAAGGAAGAATGATCAAGACTTGTCCACTAAGACGTGCGCCCCTGCAGCTTTGGAACGGGTCTGGTCAATGGATAGCTCTACACACGTATCAGTTGAGCCACATTTGAGCCCCGGGTGGGGGGGCTGCTCGGCTGGCAGCTCTGCTTGACGAGGGGCAACACAGGATACAGTTAGTGGAGTAAAAATAACCCCACCCCTGTGTGGTATGGCTCTCTGCCAGCCTACAACTAAGTGAAACCCTCTGACGAGGAGAGAGTCTGGGAGCCGAGCGCAGGAAGGGATAGGCTTAGCTTTATTTTTGCAGACCGCACCCAGGCTTAGCTGCACAAAAAGACGATAATGAAGCACTGAAACTCCATGGGTGGGGGGTGTCAACAATATGGATTATATGTGCTTTTTTTTTTTGTGCACAGGATTAATGTTGAAAACAGACTTAAATAAAATCCAGTTCTAGGAATGTTCTTCTGCTTCTTTGTATGTTTTTTTTTTTTTTTTTCTTCTGACTTTGTCAAACTTTTTTGAAGCAACTCTTCGCCTTGCTTTAAATCCACCCATATGTCCCTGCTGGAAAAAAAAAAAAATGAGCATTATTTTTTGCCTCGGTGCAGGGTGTATATATCCGGTATCTTGTTAACGTCATCTGCCACCCCATCCAATCACAAGAGACAGCTGTAATGTACGATCCCTCCATGGCCTCCCTTCATTTGGCTTCAATTTGTATCCCCCCCCCCCGAAACTGAACTCACTTTATGTTATCCTTGCCAAAAGTTGTGGTCCCGCTGCTCAAATGACCTGCAGCAGGTGGTTTTTGCCTCGGTGTGTGTGAACTTGATGACTCCATGATTGGAAACGCCTTCGTCATTGATATATGGGCTAGCGAGACTTCTTGGAAATTATAGACCTGCTAATTTTAGGGGAAAGGAAAGAGGAGAAGCTGTACAGTATCAACATTCATATGACTAGATGGGCAAGACACCATGATTACATTTTAGTTGACACCAACTTTAAATGTTAAATATTCACACTTATTGAGTAGAATTATGACTGGCAGGTAAATTAAAAGATGTCCTGGAGATTCTGGCTAAAAACTATTTAGTTTTAGGGTTTTTTTTTTTTTTTTTTTGTTGTCTTCCTCATGTTTTTAATACATACTTGGCGTGAAAAGGTCTGAATGTTTACATTACAGCTATAAAATTCCAAGAATGAAATCAAAATACTCACTTTTACTGAAGCTTCTTGAAGTTTGGCTTTGACATTCGAGGTGGAAGCTAAGTTAGCTTCATTAGCTCTGCTAGGATTTCTACTCACACACCAAAACATTAAAGAACAAACTAAATTTGGAAGCTGTCTGTGGGATATTAGAGAGGCTACCTGAAGTGTTCCCTGATGGATTTGAGGACGCATTTTCACTTATTCATGGTTAAATATACTATTTGTTGTGGTGGTTTCAGCATATTTAGGTAATGTGACAGAAGGAGAATACTTCCCTCTGTAGCCTGCATGCATTGCTAGAGACTGTTTCTAAGATATTCATAACCAGATCAGGGTCTCAGTGAGCTGACAGCTTCTTAACACCCACACCAGGCTAATAAACCTCTAAATAATAAATAATAATGATCAATGTTATATGGGTGTTAGGGTTGATTTCCTCAACACGTCCAAGAAATGCAATTGATGCAAAAAAAGAAAAGTATTTCCATTTACTAATCGAGCCACAATCAAGTACCACAAAAAAAGGAAAAAGAAAAACCCACATACTTATGAATAACTAAATGGTAGAGCTTTCTAAAAGCAGTGAATTTGTTTCAATGAATTATTCTGTTGTTCTTCAGGCTTGAGGAACCAAATTTGCTCTTCAGAATAATTACCTCCACCAAGGAGGGTATGTTTTCATCTGCGTTTGTTTTCAAAATAACTTAAAGTTTCGGGCAGATTTTGCTCAAATTTTCACAAACGGGGCGAATTATATAAAATTCTGGTAATGATCTGGGTGCGGTGTGAAGGTGGAGGTCATAATATGTCGGGGGAATGCGCTGCTTGGCGGAGGTCTGCGCTCTAAGAATGCTTTTCTAGTTCCTTATGACTCCATCTTCCAAACCTCTCCTCTCCACCTTCATATCCTGACAAAAATGGTGCTGGTACGTCTACCTTGAAGATACGCCTGAAAGTGAAGGTGTAGGTACAGAAACCTCCTGGTGTGAAGGTGGAAGTCGACAAAAATGTGGGAGGAATGAGCTGCTAGGCGGAGGTCTGTGCTCTCGGAGTGCTTTTCTAGTTTTTATTTAAGAGCACATATGATTAGATGAAAGCAGCACAAGAAAGTTGCATGGAAACATGATTTCTTTGCAAAGCAACAATTTAGTTTAATTTTCTACTGATGCAATGAAATGTGCTCAGCAGACCAATACAGGAAGTGCTGCAGACGTGTTTTTTACTAGATTATTTTGGAGAGATGGTTTTCAGCTAATGGCTTTGATGACACTGAAATAAAGTTGTTAGCTGTGGCATTGTCTGTAGATCAGTACCAACTGTTGGTCCTTGAGGCAGACTGCTCTTAAATCAGCTGGATAAAGTAACTGTTTACAACTGGCTGTATGCCAGCAGGTTCTGGAGACAGACCGCTCCTTGGAGCAGGGTTTGCTTATTGGCATAGATTTCTTTTTCCCCACAGATCAGTTGTGCTTGCTTGGCTTTTAAGTGTTAAAAAGTTATTGAGTCATTAGTGTAGCACATGATTACTTCAGACTGCACCTCTAAAAGTATTAAAGCACTGAATGAAAGAGAAGCAATCATTTTTTGCTCTTTTTTTTTGTTGCCTTTCAAATAGCTTTTAATGCATCCAACCTTATCAAGCCTAAAGGTTTGGTTTCTTCTAAAGGAGCAGATTCCTGTACAGCTGGAGCCTTTGTTATCCTCGCCTTACTTTGGTCTATATACATGTAAGAAATGGCCTATTTAACTTTTAAAAATAATCCACTAAACTAGGCCAAGGCCTTCCGATTCCACACTGGATCTCAGTTAAGAAATAGACTCAAACCAGAACAAAAATATGCTGCAGTAGACATCTGAGTCTTGTTTTTGTTTTGCTTTTTTTTGCTTTGTGATGAGGTTATCTAAGAGATATGTGGGTGTATTGTTTTTTTGGAAGGTATGTTGCAGAACGGAAAGAAGTTCGACTCGTCTCGAGACAGGAACAAACCCTTCAAGTTCAAGATTGGACGGATGGAGGTTATAAAAGGTTGGGAAGAAGGAGTAGCACAGGTAAGAAGTGCTCTTCTGCAAAAGGATTTAATTAAGCCACATTGTAGTTACCGCTGTTGCTTTACAGCAAAAGGTCCTGGGTTTGAATCCTTAATAATCCAAATCACAATTCAATGGTTATTTATAATGTGGGTCTGTGTTTTCCGGCAATGGACCGTTGACCAATGAAGCATCAAAGTCAGAAATGATAAAAGCAAACCAATCAACATGTTTTCTCCCATCAGTTAACGAAAGCAGCGAAGAAAAAAGATGTTTGGAAGCAAAATAGCCAAAAAAAAAAACTAATTTAAACTATGAAAATAGCCAAACAATAAAATGTATGATCACATTTAGAACAAATGTTCAGTGAGAACATCTGAAACCTCTTTAACTCTTTGTTGGATGACTGGAGACTGTCCACCAATTACAGGAAAGTAGTGACTGTATTTTATAAATACTTTTACAGTCACTGTTATACAAATAAAATGCATAGCTAATCAGGCCCACATCATCAAGTTTTTAAAAGGGTCGATTGCAGCTGCATAGATTAAGCTGTAATTAAAGAGTTATATTACCAGAGCACACTGCTCTGGTAATATAACTTTTACTTATTAGTTCTAGTCCATTTGTAGAAATAACATATGCTGTTACCATTTCTGGCTCTGGAGGACAGGAGGAATTGCTGACAGGCCATATTTGCCACGCAGGCCTTGAGCTGGATCAAGCTCACGCATATACAGAGATAACATGCAAGCTTTCTTGTATTTTGTGCAATTTGTTTGTAGTTTTTATTAACAGAAACATAAATGAGAATAAGTTAAGTGTGTCTTCACCTAAACTCAATCTTGAATTTGCTCTATGCAGTCAGTAAATCTAGATGTGTCCATCTTTCCTCCTGTGTCTCAGATGAGCCTGGGCCAGAGGGCAAAACTCACCTGCACACCAGACATGGCTTATGGAGCGACAGGCCACCCTGGAGTCATCCCGCCAAATGCCACGCTTGTTTTTGACGTGGAGCTGCTTAAGCTGGAGTGACGGTTGCTTTACAACACAAAGGTTGAGAGGCGGGCTGCATTCGCCATGACCTGTTTTTACAGGAGACCATACCTGCTCGCCACCCGCCACGACCTCCTGCCTACTCCTCCTCTTTGTTTTAAATTTCTACATCTTCTTCATTTCAGTATTTAAATGTAACTTCTGCTGCTTCACTGGCATCTTGTCTTTATGGGTTCTGCTCTAAGATATGTATGTCCTGCAATACTTAAACTCACATATAAATTCTGTTTGTTAAAAAAAATGCTTTTTTAAAAAAAAACAAAATGTCATCTAATGTTTCTTCTTTTAGAACAATCAGTAGGAGGATAAAGATCCATAAACTCTATAACAAAACTGCCTTACAGTTCAAACAGCAGCGGACGGGTACACGTGTTTAAGATCTCAAGTTTCTGCTCTTTGTACAACTTGGGCATTATATACCACTGTCTATATCGACACTTCGATAAAAGCTTGTCCTGCTGAATTCTTTGAATGATGTTGCTATCCACTTTGTTTTATAACCCATCTGCACATCTAATGCAAGTGTACCCTATCAGATGCAACCCAGTACTGTACAGTGTGTTGAAGAGCCATTACTACTGCAACAGTTCACTGACCAAGTCCTGAATAAAATTGGCATGTACTGTATTGAGAGGTCTGTGTCATGTTATTTTTAATCATAAGAAAATAATAATAAGCAGTATTAAAAATCAGGACCCTGGAAAAGGTGAATTTGTGGTATTTAAAGTCTTAGTTTGTTAGTTAGAATTTATCAATATATACTCTTCATTGAACTTGGAGATTTGGAGTTAAAGTTTGATATATAGAAAAAATAATGCAGGTATCAGCATGACATAAATAAATCCCGTGCTGCCTGATATTTTTACCTAGTGGAAGCATAAAGAGAATTGACCCCAGTACTGAACCTTGTGGATTGCCAATTAAGTGCTGCTTGCTTTTCATAATGTTGCAACGTGTAACTCAAAGCTTCATAAAGCACAATGACTAAAGAGGAGACTGGGGGGAAAAAATAAATAAAAATGGCCTAAAACCGGACAACTGTTCTGTATCTCAGAATAAAATGTATGTGTTCGATTTTCAAATATTCACTGAAAATGTGTGTTAGAATAATATATATGTTTTAGATTAGATTCTCAAACTTCAAAAAACTCTGCTGCATGTCTTCCCCACTCTGCCTTTTTCCTGTTATAAAGCTGTGATTAAAGGCTTCTAGTTCCACAGAGAAAGCTTTGAATGTGCAAATTCTTGGAATACCAAACATTTTCTAATCTGGGTGAGTGTTAAAGGGCAGTCTCCAACTATCAGTGTATTGAACTTCATCGGTGCTAGATGGTTGTAGGGTGACCACAGGAGGGCACTATTTAGCTGGGATACTATAAAGCCTCAAGTAATTTAAACAGGCTAAACGGAGAGGAAATATTAATACAGCTGTGTATGAAACTAAAAAAACAATTATTAAAGGTTGATACTAATTTGAATTTTTGTATGAAGTCAGTTACTAATACAAGACAAACAACTGAAACAACATTAAGTGGAAAAATTCATAATAAAATGTATTTGTTTTCAGAATCATAAAGTTGTATTTAAAACAGTTACATTAAAATTTGGATGATTTTTAGAGCCCGTCTTTAATGAATAAAGACAGTGGGCTGAGATGTGTCTTATTAAACCTTTCATGCCTTAATGGAGAATTTATGTAAATGAAGGAACTTGTTTTTATACGATAAAGTAAACACAGATTGTAAATCATATCTGCCTTTTGAATGTGTCAGGACTGTCCACATGGACAGCTTTTTACCCTGAGCACAGTCAATAGCACCGTCCATAATGTAGAAATTTTTTACACCCCAAGTATCCTGTTAAACTTTGGATTATAAAGCCTTTTTCAAATAGTGGTTGATTTACACAGCAGAGGTAGAATACGCCATAAGAAATACGTTTTGGAAACAGCTTTGGGGAGACTTATGGGTAGATAAAAGTGTCCCCTCATGATAAGAGACTGGAGTTTGGACCATACATGTGAACTCCATTTGTGCATTGATAATTTCACCTTTTAATATTAGGATACAGCCACCAGTCATTTTACAACAAGAGGGCCAAAAGCTGGGGGAACTGAAGTTCAAACAGCATTGTTATAATTTATTTAAAATAACTTATAAAAAAAAAAAGTGAATACAAGACTTGTGTGTTCTGATATGCCTTCGTCTTGCAGTGTTTTGTAAAACGTACCAGTTGCATTTATCAAAAATGAAAAGTTTAGCATAAACAAAATGAATTGAAATGAATAACATAGTTATATATTTAATTGAGGTACATATATCGCCATCCACCGGACGTCTAGATTAGAAGTAAATTCTTTAAACATTTTTTCTACTTAGTAAATAAAAGAAACGTTTTTTTTTAATGAAAACAAAATAGAGAAAAATATTATTCCTTAATACATTAACTTCCGGTGCCATGGATCAAAGTTCACCGCTCTTGATTCTGGTACACGATTGGCTCAGGCTGAGTATGGTGACGCTTCATTGGACATCAGGAAACACGCCTCTCACTAGCTTGAGCCAGACAACACAACAAACTACAAGGTCAGAAACTTGTTCGTAAACCTTCTGTAATATGTGCCACACTAGACAGAAAACCACAGAAATTAGCTAAGTTTTGACTAGCAGTTTGCGTTCTGCTGCTAAAACAGACGTGAATAGCGTTAATATTTACTGTTAGATAACTGGGGTTAGCATTTAGCCTTACGCTAACAGTTTGCTCCTGCCTCCTGGGTAAGAAAACAAAGTAGGAACATTGCATAGTATGTTTTATTAAGCAGGGTACTATTCAGCTTCTGGTATTATAGTGCTACATAGTAGCTAACATACTTACAGTTATCATCATTGTTTAATAGTTTATTTTCACTTTACTGTTAACATTGACAGATCCGCTTTTTTATGAGCTGTTCAAAGTGGCATAAATGCACACAAACTGGGTAATCAAAAGTAATAAAAAGGTTTTAAAGCAATAATTAAACATCTATATTATGATTCAGTTAACTATGTGTTTCTTCATTAACCAAGAAGAGTGTTTTAGAATTTATATAAATACAGAATTTGTCAAAGGATTTTGTTGGAGAGAAAAAAATGTTAAGAATTCAGGCATTTCATCATGAACCTCCAATATAGCACAAATGAAACAAAGACTAGTTGCGAATTCCTCCACAGTTATGGCCAATATTTTTGGGAGAGAGGATGGTGGTGAGGGTGTCTGTTCATTTTTTGAAGGACAGGTTGGTCTTCATAGATTTGTTGCCCTTTTAAAAATGGCTTTTTGTATTTAATAACTTATTTTCTGCATTGACAGCATTTATGGGATGATCTTAAACCTTTCAGTATGACAAACCATGCTGGTATTTTGCACAGCATTACATGAGCTTTTCATGAAACAAATCATACAGTAAAATGGAAAATATAGGAGGAATAAATTTCACTCATCGGTTTTTATCTCTTTCAATGCAAATAATACTTCATGTGTGAGCTCATTTCAAACTGTCTCTCAGTAATTTATCCTCCCGTGTCCTACTGCAGGTTATCCATGTGTCTGTAACTGAGCCAGCCATCAGGATGTTGTCTGCACAAAGAGCATGTGCAGGGCTGGCTCGCCGTCACCTGGTCGGAGCTCGTGTCGCCTCATCTCAAACACACCGCTTACATATTCACACCTCAGTGTTATATCAAGATGAAGTCAAACTGGACCCTGAATGGGCTGGCCTGGCTAAGAAACAGCTTAAGGGGAAGAACCCTGAAGATCTGATCTGGCACACACCTGAGGGAATCAACATTAAGCCCGTTTACAGGAAGTCTGATTCAGAGGGACGCGCCGACGAACTGCCTGGAGTCTTTCCATACACTAGAGGGCCCTATCCCACCATGTACACTTACAGACCTTGGACAATTAGGCAGTATGCTGGCTTCAGTACTGTCGAGGAGAGCAACAAGTTTTATAAAGATAACATCAAAGGTAGATCTAATTTACCATTTATTTACTCAATATGTTACTTAAATTATATTCCTTGTGAACGTGTTTTGGGGAACTAATTACTATGAATATTAAAGCAACAAGACTTATGCACTTTTCAGTTATAAATGTATTGCTATTATATGTTTTACAATGTAACGCTTTGCCTGGCTTTTAAGAGGGTATAAAGATTTATAAGCACATCAGATTAGCATAGATGTGGGCAAGACTTTGTGATAAATGGTTTAAAAAAAAAAAAAGAAGCTAAAAACAAAACCTGTGACCCAAAGCACTCATTATCACTTTCATAATGCATAGAGGTTGTGGGGCGCCTCCGCTGTGCTTGGCTTCTCATGGCACTTGGTCAATGTTGTTGGAGGGCGTGAGATCAGATGCAGCCATCCGACTAAATTAAAATGCAGTGAATATGCTGTCTGCTTATTTTTAGCCAAATACAAGGAAGAAATACCAATAAAATTAATTGGGAACAATTTGAGTACAAAGGCATGATGACCAACAAAATTATTGAAAATTATTTTTTAAAATCAAAACTGTTGGAATATTTTATAAGAACAGAGTTATTTATATGGTTTTAGCAAGAGTAAGTTAAAGGAAAGAAGCACCAAACAACAAAATGCCGTAAATAAACAAAGGGAGATCATCCCAGACTACTGATCATATTTTTCAAATGGTTTTAGTCCTGAAAGTCCACAGGGTTGTAGCCGATTTAAGCAAGCAATGTGTTGCTGTGAGCAATGACTTGCTCCTAGTCATAGCTTTAGTTGGGTGTTGCCAAGCTTCTGCAGAGTTAAGTTCTGGGCAAAAAGCGTCTTAAGTTTGTGATTTGATTGAGCTGAAATGTTCACCAGAGGGGCACCCTTAGATGTTGTAGATTAGTGTTTTGATCAACATAGTTTGACACGATGTTCCTGTAAGGTCTGCTGCATGACGTCTGCGTTGTTTGGAAGAAGGTCGTCTCTTCTTTCACCTAGGAGTTAATGTCAGACATTAAGCAGACTAAACTTTTTCTACAGTTTCAGGGTAAAATATTCTATTATTGGCCTATCCTTTAGAAATCCCAATAAATTTCACATTTTATTTGTGACTCTTACTAAGCAGGAGCGTTCCAAACCTTTCCTTTTCTCTAACCACTTATAATTCCTCGGGTTTGTTCTGTTTCAGCGGGTCAGCAGGGTCTCTCTGTGGCATTTGACCTCCCGACCCACCGTGGCTACGACTCAGACAATCCCAGAGTCCACGGGGATGTGGGAATGGCTGGAGTAGCGATAGACACGGTGGAGGACATGAAGATGCTCTTCGACGGAATCCCCCTAGAGAAGATGTCCGTCTCAATGACAATGAATGGAGCAGTTATCCCAGTGTTGGCCATGTTCATTGTCACCGGGGAGGAACAGGGAGTGCCAAAAGAAAAACTAACCGGCACCATTCAGAATGATATTTTAAAGGAGTTCATGGTGCGAAACACCTACATCTTCCCTCCGGAACCATCCATGCACGCCATAGCGGACATCTTTGCGTATACCTCCAAGGTATGAAGCCCAGGGACGCTAAGCAGGCGGCTGTAATTTAAAGGCTGTTTGTAATTCCACAACGTTATGATTTGCTCTCTTCATAGCACATGCCGAAGTTCAACTCCATATCCATCAGTGGCTACCACCTTCAAGAGGCCGGCGCAGATGCTATTTTAGAGGTAGCTTACACCATTGCAAATGGGCTGGAGTACTGCCGGACGGGTCTGAAAGCGGGCCTTACCATCGATGAGTTTGCACCAAGGTGTGTAACCTGATTATCCGTTCTAGTAAGTGTCCTTATGTTATGTCCCAACTTTAGAAAACGAAATGCTGAACAAATAAATGTATTGATAGGAGATTTATAATCAAGGGATTTCTTCATTTTAGAGTAAAACCTTTAAAAACAAATAGGAAAACTAAATAAAGTTTTATGTGGTTAAACAGGGAAGAAGATAAAAATAAATCAGATTACATAAGGACATTTTCATAAAAGGCTGTGATTTTCCCCTCAACACCTAAAAACATGTTCATATCCCGACTCCCTCTGAAGGTTTGCTTAATAAAAAAGATGAGATGAAAAGCTGAATTCTTTAAAAAAGGAATAAACAATCCAGGTGGCTAATGACCTTTTTAGGGAGTTTTTTGCTCTCTAGATTAAGACCATCCATTTGCACCAAGACCACTGATCTTTACCATAAAAGTGGGACACAGTGCTAAATAAAGGCCAGAGACACAGCAAAGGGCCTAGCGATGTGGTTTAAAAAAAAAAATCTTTCTCCCCAGTTTTTTTTTTGTAAATAAATTCCGTAAAAATACTTTGTCTAATTTCATTGTTCACTTCTGTGAGTTTGCTTGAATTCAAGGATTCACAAGCTGTGAAACATGCTTATTAAACAAGTTGGGAGGCCTCGCTTTTGCAAAGAGTGAAAAGATAACCCACAAATGGTGTTGTTGTCATGTGGGGTTTTAATACTTAGCCCAAACACAGAACACCACAGGAAACAGAAGATAATTAAAAGTTTATTGTTTTATCTTAACAAATATGCAAGGAGGAATCTTATGCTCAGAGGAAATCAGTCTGTATTGTCTCACTGAGAAAAGAAAGATTTGATGACGAGTTCAAGTTTCTCAGAAATGTCGGAAAGGAGAGAAGATAATGAATCGATCTAACTGTAGCGGTGGGTAAAATGACTCCAGGAGGGTTGGAGCTTGTCTGGGTTTTCAAAGAAAGGCTTTAGTGCATCCACAGTGGGTCTTTGATCTCCAGAACTTTGGACCATTGGACAAGAGGATTGTAGATGGAGCTGAACCGTGTTGAAGGGCGAGTAGACTGACCGTACCTGAAGGGATTTGTAGACGCTTCTGACTGTCGGCAGAGAACTTGGTTTGAGATATGAGTTTGCAGGAACGAGAGACTTCTGGGTGCGGCAACCAGTGGGTAATAATCCACAGTGTCGAAGAAGCACTGAGCAAGAACTGGAGAGGCCTTAACAGAAGTTCCTCAGGGCTCCTTGGAAGGATCAAGCACTTCAAAAAACGTTCTTCGACACATAGAGTTCTAGGTCTAAAGCTGGAGGGCACTGAATACCATAGAAGGAAAACACTCAGGCGTCGAAGAACTGACAGTCAGTGACATATAAAACGCCACTAATGAGTAGATGGGAAACAGCCGTGCAAGAACTGCTCCAAACATAGCCGCATACTCCATCTAGAGGCAAAGGGAGAAAAAAACACAAAAAAAACGCAAAGAAAATCTTGGACCCTTAAACTTGTCTTAAAAAGATTAGCATATATTTAGAAATGTTTCAACACATTTGCATGTTTTTTGTTGTTTTTTTTTTTCAAGGTCCAGACAATGATTGATAATAAATTCTTTAATTCACTTAACTTTCATCAGGATTTGTGTTTGTAACTTTTGTTGATTTCATTTAAAGAGATTTCTGTAAAGTGTAACATGAATACTATTCATCATTATCATCATTGCTGTTATTCTTTTTATAATTATTATTAAGTCAGTATTCATGGCTTACTTCATCTTTCAGGGTCTCTTTCAATCTACCAGTTGCCCCACAGTTTGCTAGTGTAACTGGGGCAGATTGTGTTTGCCCATATTGTTCTTCACACGTCCAATCGTTGTAGATCATCGCCAACATGGCCATTTATTCAATGTGATTTGAGAAAAAAAGTCTGTAAAACCTTAATACATCTCAGTATTTTCTTAATTTTTAAGAAAGGAAACAAAATGCATATTTTCTGCCTATAAAGCTAATAAAGTCCCTTTAACTAGAATAATTTAAGCCCATATTTATGATCCTAAGAGTGTTTAATCTGCAGAGTTAAAATTTGTCCCTAATGACCGTAAACCGAGTATCCTAATTTATACCTATCATTGAGCTTTAACTACTCAATCTGATAAGCTTGCTGGTGTTTTCTGTACATCAGCTGTTTACACAGATGGAGTAGCATCATATTTAAGGAGTAAGCACTTTGTGAATCCACTTTAGCCCTGGCCAAGGTTCTTAAAGAACACATTTTTATCTGTTGGTTTGGAGCTCTCATAGGAAACCTGGAACTATTTCTGCTAACTGCTTCCCTCCTAAAGTAGTTTGGAAGTTGTTTATTGATTATAATATCCTGTGGGCATGTTTCTAACTCTGCGTAGTCACTCCATTGGTTTAATCTGCCCTTGGTGTGGAGTGATTATGGACCTCATGATGACTCGTCACGAGGAGAGATATCAGAACGACTTGTTTTGCAGCTGTGGGTAGAGCTGTAAGGCAGACTGAACTATTGTTCAGAATTAGGATTGCTTTAATTAGGCAAAATGACCACAAGTGGTGTGGTAGGCAAATGGAGTAGACGTGTGGTGAGAGCGCTCCAGCCGTCTCTTTATTTTTTTCATACCGCTCAGCCCTCATACCTTATAAGTTGTGTACTTCTTTTTCGTTTGCTATACATTTTTCTTTTTCTTTTGCAACCTGACCTGTAAGTGGGATTAAGATGCCGCCTAAAGGAC
>JAUZNJ010032045.1:0-13889 GCA_034780135.1 Jordanella pulchra | reverse complement strand
TTAACTCATTTGTTGTGTCACCACAACCAGTCAGATATTGTGTTTGACCTGGAATGAAGGAGCACAGCAGACAAAACTTGTTTCAGTCAAAATGGAAGATAGAAAAAGTAATGTTGACAAGATAAAATAGAGTTAAAAATGTGTGTGTCTCCAAAAAGTCATTTAAATTTGTCCCTAGAGGGACTGTTAAATCATTCCTCAACCGTGCTCCTTCTTTTGCTCCAGAGCAGGTCTTGGCCAACTGCAGCAGAAGTGGTGGCTTTGCTGCCCTCTCTGCCCAAAGCAACCTGCTGTCCTTCTTGCTCTGATCTTCTGCTGTTCCCGTCTGAGCTCCAAAACACGGCCTCACTTTATATTTTTTGTCCGGTCTATCGTCTGCTGACGTGGGATAGCTTCAGGTCCTGGAGAGAAGGAAGGCTTGCCAAAAGCGACCGTGATCCAGCTGTAGCTCCTGGTCTCCCTGAACTGGCATCATCTTTGGAGGATCTAATTGACCAAGAGACACCAGTGCTGCTGTTTAATTGCTGCCTTTCTAAAATTATTGACACTTTGACTTACTTGGTAAAATCTGGTGCTACCAAGCTGAGTAAAACCGGTGTGCAGTAATAGAAGCTCTTTTTGTATGATGCAGGTGTGAAGAAACAAGACTGACCCTTGAAGCCTGATCTTGTCTCTGGAATCTCTTTCAAATTCTTGTCCCTAGATCCAAAGCTTAATACATCTGTTTACTGTTTATCTTTTGGCCTCTCAGTGTGATATTTGGCAAGCCCATAGTGTAATCTCTTCCCCATGTTTGTTTCTTAATCTAAAAATTTGACTTTGTTAGAGCGTCTTTTAAATAGCTTAACTTTACATAAATCTTTTCTGATTTTTCTGGTACTTGTAGGTAATTGTTTCCCAGGGATTTCCAAATTGGGGTAGCAAGATAGTTTTATAATCATTGTGATGTCATCTCTGAATTATGCGAATAGCGAGAATATATCAAAATACATAAATGTTAATGTTTCATGAAATAAATAGATGTAAAATGTACTTATTTCTCTAAAACATAATTGAAATAGTGAATATACTGATATGCCAAATGATCATTTTAGCTTGGCAGCCCATATTTTGCCCCCTTTCCAATAAACCTTGCTTTTAAAATTGTGCAAAGATGTGTAGAAATCCCATATTACAGAGAGGAATGCATCCCTACCAACATTTACATTATGTTTTGCCTTTTTCTTGAAGCAAGGGATTGTGTACAGTTCTTGTTAGATGACAGAACTATTTACGCCTATGGCTGAAACGTCAAATTTTGAACATATTCATAAATCGATTCCAGAAAATAGTTTTGTTGTTTATTTCTAGTCTTTCCCCATACAATCTAATTTATTATTTGCAGGTTAATGCAAGACCACATTAAATACTGATGTTGGACCACTGTTGTTTCAAACATAAATAACTTCAACTGCATATAAGATTTACTTTATGATCATTTAAGAAAGCATGTGAGGCTGATAGACTAAATTACTTTGAGAACCTCCATCCATATAAAGCAAAATTAGTGTTTTATTCTGTATATTACCTTGCAAATGTTTTCACTTTCTAAGACAGGTGGACTTTTTGTGCATCAGTTTTGAATCTTCGACCAGCTGATCTGTGTGAGCTATAGTACAACCTGTTAAGTCATTACAGACGAGAACCACTTTGACAAAAATTAAAAGTGTCACTGGTGTGTCACATTACTTAATTAGCTTAATTATCTTCAGTCAAGTTCTACTTTGTTACGCTTATCACCTAATTCATTTATCCAGGTGTGCTGGAGACACATCTGAAAGTTGTAGAAAACCTGCCTATTGAGACTTAAGTTTGACACCCTTGAAGACATGGGTTTCATTTTGTTTTTCATGACAGTAAGAGTTTTATCTGCTATTAGTTTTTGGAAAACAAAGGCACTCTCGATTTCACAAGTTTTACCTGAACTGAAATGATAAGAACTAAGTTAAAACCCAATACAGAGACCCTAAGAGGATTTAATGTCAGGAACTTCTTCCTGCAGAGCAGCAGCTCTGTTGACTTCTCCACCATGCAGCTGGCACATGAAGATGGTTTAACAAAAACACCCAGGATATTTGGGAATGAGCCAAGGTAAAGGTTGTCTATGTTTTGAACCAATAAAAACATGATCTTTATCCAAACATGCTCTTCTTTTTTGCCCACCAAGAAACACTTAGTTGGTCCTCAAGCTTTTTTTCTTCATTCACAAATAAAATCAAATAAACACAACCTCGTCCCTGAGATTGACCAATAAAAGGTGACAGATTAATAACATGTTGCTCAAAAGAATAAAGGGAACACATAAAAAACAATATGAATTCAAAGAAATCATATTTAATGGAATTCAAACTGCCCACTTAAAAAGCAACACTGTTTGAGAATCAAATTCATATCTTACTGTGCAGATGGAATAGACAACAGGTGGAAATTACAGGCAGCTAGCGAGACACAATCAATAAAGGAGTGGGAACCACAGAGCACTTCTCAGTACCTATGCTTTCTGGCTAATTTTTAGTCACTTTTAAATGTTGGTGGTGCTTTTGCACTTGTGGTAGTATGAGACAGACTCCACAACCCACACAAGTGGCTCAGGTAGTGCAGCTCATCCAGGGTGGCACATTAATGTGAGTTGTGACAAGAAAGTTTGCTGATTCTTTCAGTATAGTGTCCAGAGGCTGGAGGCCCTACCATGAGACTGGCCAGTACATCAGGAGACATGGAGAAGGTCGTAGGAGAACAACCCAGCAGAAGGATTGCAGCAGGACTGCTATCTCTGCCTTTGTGAGAAATGAGATCCTCAGACCCCCTGTGAGACCATATGCTGGTGTGGTCGGCTCTGGGTTTCTCCCAGTGCTAAACCTCATGTGGTTTATTCCTACAAGATCAAGGAATTGAAGCTGAAGCAGACTGTCCACGAGTTGGCGAAAGCTTTAGTCCGTGTCTGGGAGAAGATCCCTCAGGAGACCATCTGCCACCTCACTAGGAACATGCCCAGGCATAGTAGAGAGGTCATGGAGGCATGCAGAGGCAACACACAATACCGAGTCTTGTTTTGACCTGATTTACGGGTATTATATCAAAGTTGGATCAGCCTGTAGTGGGTTTTACCAATATAATTTTGTGTGTGATTCCAAATCAATGTTTCCATCTGTTAATACATTTGATTTTAATTGATGACTTCTTTGTAAGCTCATTCAGTGTGAATATTTCATTCTTTCAGATCAACGATGTGCTATTTGTATGTTCCCTTTATTTTTTTTGACCAGTGTATTTTAGACTAGTTTGTAGCAAATATTGAACCTGTCGCACATTTTTCATTATTCTTAGATATAAAAGGAGCAAGCTACTACAGCCATGTAGAAAAACTCACTACTGTTTCTGCACTTCAACAGGAAGTGCAAACATCACCTTGAAATCAACTATAGTTTTTTTTTACACATTTCTAATGTCCAAAGTGTGCAGTTTAGGTTATTTTTTTAACAAATGTTCTACTTGGCTGGCATGCATCTAGAAATCTGTTTTTTTTAGCTGAAATTATCCCTGTTTTCAAAAGAGTGCTATAGTGATAGGAAACCGGTTTAGTAACCGGTGGGTGTGTAGGGGTGTAACCCATGACTCAGCCACCAGCAATGTTAGTCTTCAAGGTGAATGAGTCATAACCTCTCTCTACAGGGAGATGTCTCTTTCCAATGAATACTTGATCCTCAGGCAAATAAGTGCTTTACCTTCAATGTTAACACTGAGATGCATGCCAAAATGTGAGAAATTGTTTCATTAAAAAATGGGGTTTTTGCAGCTCATTTAGATTTTTTTTTTACCTTTGGGAATTTGTTTTTGAAAAAAAAGGACCATAATATTAAAGTGACTGGTTGAAATACTGTTGCATAACTGACTTAAGGGTCATACCAGGTGAAAATGAGCTGCAGTACTGTTTTAGACTTCAAGAAACCAAGGGAGAAAATGCCCCAGACATGCCTTTATCTTTAGATAGGATTGTTTAATGTTAAAACTGAACAAAGAAGCCTCAGAATATGGTGTTCTGGTATTTTAGTTCATCTTTTTGGAAAAACAATGTAGGAATTTCTGACTCGCAATGTGTTGAATTAAAGGTAGCTAAGTTTCTTTTCTATTACCCCACGTTGGATCCATTACAGTCTTAGACTGATCTAATTGTTTTATCCCCAAGTTACTAACGTTACGTTCATATTTTTTAAGGGTTTGGGGTGCATGTATTTATTCCATAATATAGCTTTACACGTGGGTACATGTAGTCTAAGAGAGAACATGCACAAGGGCATTGTGTTTAAAAGCCAAAACAGAAAACTGGTATGTTCAAATACATTCAGATCTTTTGTTGCTTACTGCAGGACCTTGAAGGCTCTCCTTTTTGCTTTGAATCACTATCATGCCAAAGTTTTAGATTTAATACCAATATGAAATTCTGGACCTATCAGTATCGCAAACAGTTTATTTCAGTATGTTTCACATTTTCTAATTCTAAATAAAAACTAGCTGCCCGAAGTTATTGATGCCAACATTGTGGCATGAAAACATGAAAATCTACAGACGTCAATATTTTATGTTGACTAGACGTTTATATATTTAATTTTGACAAGCGGTTTAAAGTGAGGACACAATTCAAGCTAGGAAGCTTAATTGAAGGTTATTTTTCTCTCTACAGTCCTCGGTAGCACAAAGAAAATACATGCGAAACTGCAGAGAACAGAAAAATGATTTCCTAGAGTTTTGTGCTTTTAAAACTTGTGAAATGTTCTCCGAGTATAGATGAGTTCTCTATATATTTAGCTGCTTTCTTTTGGAGACGTTAAGCTGGATAGTATGTTGGCATACTAGCAGACACATCTTAATTATGTTTGATTGTGTAAATATATTTCAGAAGAAGAATCCTTAAATCATTTTATTACAAATATTTATTTGTAATTTAAAATAACAGAAAATAATAAGCTGCCCAAATAAGGGATCATGTATTTATTTTTCGTTAAACAGACATGTTGAATTCGTTTTAGAGCAGGACGTGGGTTTCAACATGTGTTCTTGCAGCTGTTGAGCTCACCTAACGACCAACTTGTTGAGCATACCACCATGCTACGCTGAGAAACAGTGAAAGAGAGCAAACGAGATGCAGCATGGAGGCAAATTTGGTCTAATAGGATCATCTCATGACAAGATGTCACTGAAGAGGTACGTGTGATTGATGAAGTAATGGTTTGTCTCTGAGAGGCTGAAGGAGGAAAAAGAGATCCAGATGGATAGATGATACACAGAAAATTACTAGTTTGTTTTAACTTGCCTCAGCAATTGACATTAAATTGTAGGTTTAATTCTTTTAAAAAAGCCCTGCAGTGAATTTGTTTTTATTTGTTTTAAGTCAGCAGCTGGGCGTTGGATCTGAAAGTATCTGTGCACTTTACAACAAAATCTAAACAAGAATGCTGACATTTCTAATTAGATTGGCTTCAGAGATAAGATAACAGACTAGACAATATTATTCCACAGAACACAATTTTATAGATATTAATTTTTCCTGACATGACTACTGTGTGTATTGTTTAACAGTATTCTTGAGTTAGGAAGCTGTTTTGGCTTCCTATCAGTGAACAGAACGATGCACTAACACGGCCATGCAGCTGGGATTTTAAATTGCAACAGCAGTGAGCCATGGAAAGCCAAAACTAAAGCCAAGCCAACACAAATCGTCTCATTCTAAAGTTAAATAATTAAAACGGCTCCTTTAACTCCCCTTTCAGAAGCTAGAATTTATGTGCTTACATCAAAAGCCACTGCACTATCCCTTTGCAAAGTATAATTAGGAAACTCAAAAGACAAAAGTGACAGTGAATTTAATCAAACATTTATTTATCTGAAAAATTTGAAATGGCTAACTTGTCCATTAACAGAGAGGTCTTTTTACTTTGACTGATTGCTGCACTGGGTTGAAGTAACACCAGGTTCAGAACATGTGTGATTAAAAATTGTCTCACACTTTTTAAATGTATGATTAACAGTAACATCAAATAAAAAATGTTCTTACAGCCCCAGGCTGTTATCTTTACTTGTCTTGTGGCATGCAAACCTTTCACAGGATGTTAAAAAAAATCTAATTTGTGCAATTATCTTCATTTTGTTAGATAAAAAGACTTTCCTAAGAACATGTCTTAGAGTAGAATCTTAGGTTTGTTAAAGATGCAAACAAAAACAAACAGTAACACAGTCATTCACCTTTCACATTCCTTATAAAGGCTTAAAAATGGAAGGGAAAAAAGAAAACAAACAGAACTTCCCATTATCAACACACTACACATCAGGCCTTTCAGCTTTTGTAATTACTTTGCACACCTTTCTGTCACAAGAGTGTTGCGGTAGGTTTACTTCTGCTGGCAATGATAGCAAAAACATGTTACAGCTGCATATTTTGGGCTATATTTTTGTCAGTTTTGTTAGCAGTTCCTGTTTTTATTCCCTTCTATTCAAAATAAGTGAGTAAAACAAAAGGGTCTTTGTTTTACTGCTTAGAGAAGAAGAGAGGAAATACAATAAATACAAAAAATACAAACATGTACATTTTAAATGTCCCCGTTTTTAACTTGAATATTAAATAGGAAAAACTTGTCTATTTTTCATTAAATGAAGGGTTTGAAAAAACACACAGATTTTATGCTGTTCATTTTTTCCATAAAAAGCAAAACAGGGCAAAAAATATTAAATATAGAAAATATGGAAGCTCTAGATCATAAAATAGGACCAGGTTGAAGATAGTCGCATGCCAAATGCAGAACAGTTAATTGAACTCTCATGACTTCTATAAGCAAAATTGTTTTGGATAAGAGACTGGGCAATTAATTTCCACCGATCTGCTGATCTCTATGTGTGTTCAAGGATAGTTGAGTCAGGCTTGCCTGTCAGTAGATTTAAGCTGCAAAAAATACAAAAACAGCTGTGTAAATGCCATCCATTTCCAATCTGCTCTACAGCTGCTGCACACATGAAAAATCTTCTAATACGTTTGTCCTGAATTCGACATGCTGCTGCTAGTTGCACCAGGATAATTACAGCATATAGGCTATATAATTTTTAATCTTAGCGACTGTAATTACAACACTTTTCTGTCGGGGTTTTGACTTCTCACGTGTAACCTTGTCTCCTGAAATAATGGCAGCTTTTTTCACCTAAATAATATAACTTCCAGCTTTGTCTGAACAATCCCATCCTAATCATTTGTTATGATAATTTTATGAGGTGCATTTCAAGGTGTCATTCTATTAATTACACAATTTTCTTGAAGTGTTTTCTATAGCTTTAATTTCCTTAGCCTTCTTTGTGTATGAATTAATCTATTTGATAGATCAGCATGAAAGTCACACGAATCAAATTAATTTGACAGATTTGTTGAAAATCTGGGAACATTTTGTACATAAAAAAGGTGAAAATGAGGCAAAGTTTCACACAAATTCACCCTGGTTTCCTGCTTTGATTGGCTCCACAGAACAATAAAGATCAAGTGTTTACAGTCTGACTGGCTGTTAACGCTCCTTCACGCACACCAAGAGACAGCCCTTTGAAATCGCCTCGCCTCCACAGCCTTTGTTAGTTTAATAAAGTTTTTAAATACATGACACACAATTTTTTTGTGTGTGTGTTATCCCCCTTTACTCTTTGATGCAGCTTTAGGCAATTAAAGCAAAGAAAGTCTGGCATTTTATACATTTATTATTGATGATATGTTTTATTATCATTCAACAATAAAATAATCCTAATGTAATACAGTCAGAAGAAATATGGCAAATGGATTTAAGGCAGTTCAAAATTATTCTGTAATAAGTTTACCGATTAAAAATGTACTTTTAATGAAAATAGTAGAAAACCCATACGCACTCTTAAGGCTTGGCTTAACAATGGCTTAAAATTAGTCTTTTTTTTCCCTACAAAATCCAATTAATTTATTTTCTTTCTAACTGAAGTTTCGTAATAAGAATATCAAATTACATAAAAAGCTTGTTTTCAATTGTCCGTAATTTAAAGGGTGACAAATTTCAAGTTGTGCAACATGTTTGTAAAATAATCATGTTTTTATAACAATAAAAATATAACAAACTAAATATTTGCATCTGATGACATCACTCTGAGAGCTACTTTATCAGAATTCACATCTACGAACTAAAAGTGATGAACTGATGTCACTTTGAGCTAAGGAAGGAGAAGGAGGAGATTGGTAAAAAATATCCATACTTTACAAAAATAAAATCGTCATAAAATATGTCATTAATTAATTTTTATGAATTAATCGCCCGGCCCTGCTCTGAACTAACAGAATAAATGTAAAATGGATTTAAATCAGTGTAACTTCTATAAAAATGCCTTTAAAAAATGTATTTTCTGTTTAAACAACTGTCCCAACTGAACCTGTTGATTAGGTTTATAGATATGTCTTCAATAGTATTGATTTAACTTTTGGCAGTTTAGTTCATGTATATGAAGTGGAAAATTATTTATGTATTCCTTTTCCAGTAAATTCAAACGTTTGGTTTTGTTATAGGCTTTAAAGTGTGTATTATGAAAAGGAATATACTAGCCAGCCAGTCTAGCCAGCCTAGATATTAATCACAAAATAAATTGAAGTAAATGCTAATAAAAAATGTGAAATGTAACTATTTGTTTAAAGCTCTAGCAATTTCTTCTCAAAGACACTTATCTATAATCACCTATAATAAAACATAATGATGCTGTAATTTTGTAAACAGTGCTCAGATAAATTTGAAAAGAATATTTTTTTTATTTTTCTTACAAAATATACTAATAATTAAGTATCAAGGTTTTATAGACAAAATGGGGCAAATCAAAAATTAGTACACTCATCCACCTAAAGGAACAAACACCTCCTACCTATGCTTACACACTAAAATCTGCTCACTGTTTATATTATCTGATAATCAGCAGCCAAGTCTTGTTGTACTGAGTAAAAATTGATTTTATGCTTGATGAAAAAAAGCATATCAGGTTCACAAATAAAGTAAATTATCAAGACCACCAGGCTGATTAAACAAGTAATTTAAACAAGTCACTAACAGATGTAGCTCCAAAGGCAACTTAAGATTTCCCCTGAAGAGAGGAAGAAATTACTGGAGCATGTTGTTGTGTCTTAAAGTGACATATATCTGAAGTAAAAGTAACGACACCTAATCTAACATTTCTGTTGCTACAGGTTTCACCATGGCAGAAGTGACATGCTGCAGAAACGTATAACCAGTGGAAATCTTGGAGGCAGCCCTCAAAAGTGGCAGACCAAGGTGCAGTAAATGCGATATGCTTTATCTCTCTTGCTATAGCTAATAAATACATTTGTTTGTTCTGATAAGGTTCATTTGGCAGATCAGAAATTCCTTTTAAAAATTACTTTTTAGTATGAGTTGAAAATGCTTTTCATTAAGCCAGGGGTCTACAACCTGCAGCTCCGGAGCCATATGTGGTTCTTTGAACCCCTTACAAAGGCTCTTAACAGTAGCTAAAAATGATATAAAGAACTACCTAATGTAGTATAATACTGAATACCAGTCTAAGAAGCTTTAGTGGTTTCTATAACGAATATTTGAATTACATTTTCACAACAGAATGACATCATAATGAGCAGATATGTGTTTTTAGAGGTATTTATATTGTAATTACCTTAAATAAAGTATTAGATTGTTATTTCAAAAATTAAAAATAAAATAAATTGTTGGTTTATTGATATGGCAACAGATTTCCTATAGCAGATATTTAACAAAAAATAACACTCGAGGCAAAATGGCTCTTTGGATAGGAGAAGTTGCAGACCCCTGCATTATGCCAACATCTCTGCATTCTTCGTTGTAATGGTCTGATGGTAGGGATAAAAGCGTGAGAGCACCACACTTTGCATGTATCTATGCATTGTTTCAGGTAATGACTTATTACTAGAAAGAAATGTGGCTACAAACACTGATCTGATCTGTGCATAGATGTGTTTGTACCAGACTAGAGGTCTGTGTTTTGTCTTGGCAGCAAATATTAATAATAACCGCAGACTTCAAGGTGACTTTGTGTATTCTCCAACAAACACATAAAAGGGTCTGAAGGGACACTAATTATTACTATTGGTCTAAACAGAAATTGTGAATATTTCTTTTCTAAAGGCAAATGTCATTGAGCAGTGTTATACAGTATATTTCTTGAGATTTACTGTACATGTATTTGTTGCAGCTATGTGCAGATTAGAGTAACTGTGAAGGATAAAAAAATAGTTCAGTTCACACTGGTTATGTGATTTTATAATGTCTTGGTTTAAATTGGAAAAAAAAAAGTTATTTTCAGTCCAGTTTAGCATTTAAGTCCAAGTTTTTTTGTTGTGTTTATGTTTAGGCTTGGGACAAGATGACTTCACAGTTTTGAAAGATTTTGTGATCTGTGTGCTTTTAACAAATTGGAAACAATTTCTGAAGAAATGTCACCCTATCATGTTTTAGTTTTTAAATGGCGCTTTTATTATTTTCTGTACTGTAACAGATTGCTGTTTTAAAAGAACAGTAATGCTGTGTCTTTATTTTGTACAAAACAAATCCAGTACTCCTAAATTCAACAGCCGTTGATATTTTTTTATTAGGTCTGACAGTTACTATGCTGCTAAAGAAGCTGTTGAACTCTTTTCAAGCAGTTTGAAAAAATGTTATTGGAGACGTCGTTGCAGTGAAGAATAAGTAATTATCAGATGTTGCTAAGTCTTAAAATAACCCCATGAGAAAAATGTGTCTCTGTAAATCTCTGCTCATAATTAAATTACTTGGACCAAGCCTCCTATTTACTTGCAGTGAGAGCAGGGAGTCAATGGTCTGCATTGTCTCTGTCATCAAGTTGATATAAACTCTCCAGATCTCGTTTTGCTCCACTTTATTCTACACCAAGCTGTGGAATAGGAATAAAAATGGCAAGTCAGCCAGACCAATAGTAACACCCACTCACAATGAAAGACATGCCTATAATATTCTAATAATTCCCTCTAGCATCAAGCATCTTCAGATGTTAAATGTCCTTAACCCTTTAACTGCCTGTTCAACCTCAAGCCTGCCTTTTTCAGAACAAATGCTCAATCGTTTGGTTGACCAGGCAGGTAAAGGGTTCATTCTGGCCATACGTTTTGTGATGTCACAGTGGTATTAAACTGCCTGTAAAGTACATTCATTCACTAATAATGAAAGGGTCCTCCTCGTCTTGCAGAAGTTTTGCTGCTTCAGGTTCAGCGATCTGGGCACAAAGATCCGATTACTTTGCAACTGCAGGGTACAGATATAATTAAAATGGTAAAAGAAGATAAATACACAATGAGAATTTTTTGTGGGTAATAATTTTCTCTTTTCTGCTCTGCAGGGGACAGAGAGGAGATTTGGTTGAAAAGCTACATAATTCAGCAGTAAAAGTATGACCCAACACTCTAAACCCAAATAAGTTCAGAATACTCAAAACATTTGTAAAAACTGACAACCTCAACGCTTTTTAATAAGTAAGTAAGTCAGAATATTTAAGTCTAAAAGACGTATATTTTTTCACAGCATTTACATTGGAATGGAAAACAGGTAAGTACTTCAAATAAAAGTTTTGAGAATTGACTACACTTTATGAGTCATTTTAAGTAGTATTAAAATGTATTGATTTTAAACAAGGGGATTTTTTTTTACTTTAAAGAATGGGCATTAATTAAATAAACTTGAAATGAAAAATGCTGTTAAACATTTTGTCCTAGTTAACCAGTTTAAATAGATTGATACTCCTTTAACCAACATTTGATTTAACACTGTACTTCTACTAAGCTTACTTTTGAAATGAATTTCAGTGTAAGCTATTTAAACACTTTACTGACAGGGTTTAATGTTGTGTTTGCAAAAATATACCAAACACCTCCACAATTTCATTTAAAGGTAATGGAAATAATGACTTCAAACTCTGAAACTACTTAAATAAAAGTAATATTTAACCTGTACAACATATTGAACACCCTGCCACCATTAACTGCACCTCAAGTTCAGGATATATCTGAAAAATGTTCTTAATTATACACATTCTTAGCAAAGGTTCCCATTGCACAAACACAGTTATGTTGTGCTTAAATGACTTTCAAGCAGTTGATTTTAACTTTTTTTATCACTATATAATAGCTCAGTAAATATCCAAGGGTCCTGTCTCAATATTTTTGAGTAATTGAGTCAGTCCCAAGGGCAAGGTGGCGGTGTTGGTGTGGTTTCCTGCATGTGTTGTGACGTGAGACAGTTCTCCCTGCAAGTAAAAGGGCCCCTTTGTGTGCGACCTTCTCTGCTCCCCCCCCCTCGTTTCCACAACTGACAATTATTTTCCCCTGAAAAACTCAGCTGACAGTTTGGTGTGCTGCGCCACTGCACCCATTCTTTATGTGGCAGTGTGCAAAAAGAAAGAAAGCAAGAAGCTTTAAACAGTTGGAGCTGAGTCATATTCAACATATTTATAACTGGAAAAGGCAACCAGCGTGATTACTTCCTTCTTTTTTTTTTTTTATTTGATAAATTACAGTTTATGGTTTCATGACAAAAAAGACCCTGCATGTCATGGGCAAATTTATATGAGCCAACTTTTATTTTGCCACGAATCTTTGACATGAGAAATCCTTCCATGGAAACCAGTTGCTCCATAACACATAAAAGCCCCTGCTCATGGGCCCCACACATCACTTGATGAGGTTAGAGGGCCAGTAGCAGTAGCAGTGGTGTCAACCACTTCTTTTGGGCTTCGGCTTTGGTTTTGAGAAATGGTTATTTTTCTGTCTTCATATACAAATCTTTGTAAAGTTTTTTTTCTCTTCATAGGGAATCCAGCAATGCCAAGAAACTCTGCCAAAGACTATTAGCCTTGTCTAAGACATCCCATTCTCCACATTTTTTCCTTATTGCTTTGCAACCCAAATGTTTCTAGAATTGACTTTGGCTCTCTGTTGCCCTCTTCAGGATTGCTTGTTGATCATGCATGCAACATTCCACTTTTGTCTTAAAAGCCTTTCTGATAAAAGAGTCTATGATTTGCTTTCCTCCCTTGCCTCCTTCTCTGCACTCTTCATTTCTTTTCAATCCTTTCTATTCTAGAACCAATTATGGCGTAGCCGTGTACGACAGTGCCTTCTTCATCTCCTGGTCTCTCTCTGTTGTTTCCACGCTCATGTCCTAAGTTCCATCATTATATCCTCCTTTCGTTATTGTGTTGGGTTTTTTTTTTAGACATGAGTTGTTCCTTCCCTTTATTCTTTTGTCCCACTATACTTTTATGTTTTCCATTTTTTTGGAACCTTCTAGCCTTGTCTCCCTTTACATTACTTAATTTGTCTTGTTGAAGACATTCCTCCTTTTTGTGATGTTTTATCCCTTTTTGTTTCCTCCCTTCTTGTATTTTCTTTATATTTAAAGCATATGTTCTGTAAAGATAATTGCCATAAATCTGAACTGTCTTTCAGTATGTCATTTTTTAATTTGAAATACAAAAGACTAGGAACGCTGGACTCTTGAAAGCAGAGAACTCTGGGTATAATTAACGTATAAAACCAATATTAACCTCTTTATTGATTAAATGACCTAATATATCTATATTTTGGCTTAAAAAAACAATATACAGAAAAGAATCAACTATTTGAATCAACTATTCCGTGACACTTGGTACAGATTCAAATCAAAACAGAACTACGTCAATGGCAATAATAATGCTGTAGAGAAGGCGGGTAACAAAAAGACAAAAGACATGTGGCCATGTTTCTAAACACACACACCCACACACCCACACACACACACACACACATACATGCATAT
>JAUZNJ010032044.1:0-13889 GCA_034780135.1 Jordanella pulchra | reverse complement strand
TAGCTCAGATGGAGATAGCCTCAGCAGCAGCTCAGAATGCAGGTCAGCAATCCAAACAGCAATCAAACAGGAAGTGATCTCCACATAATTTGCCATGTCAACACATATACTTCATGTATATGTGTACATAGTATTTTATTAAATATTATCTGTTCCACTGAAATGACCACAACCCAGACAGACTCCCTGGCAGAGTGGTGGTATATGTTGGATGGACGCTGAAATATAAAGGTGTGGGGTGGAGTGGAAAGTTGCTAAACAATATCAACTATCTAACTGGTCTTTGTTGATCTTTAAGTTGTAATTTATTGGTTATCAAACACATAATTTCAATTTAGAATTTAAAGTGCACTTGAAATGTATTTAGAAAAAAATCCCCAGTGTTTGATGTGGGTCAACAGCTTCATACTAAATAGATGATTCATTTTTTGTTTTAAACCTTATTGATATTGATTGGTTTGTACATATATTTCTGACAGGTCAACATAGTCATCTTCATAAATGTTATCCGGATTCTGGTCCAAAAGCTTAAATCTTCAGCCACTGCAGGAAACAGTGACACTGGTCATTTCATGTAAGTCTCAACTTCTCGGCATGACAAACTAAGCTTGAATACACAATCTAATAACAAAACACAAAAGAAAATCCTTGGCAAACAGGATTATTCAGGCTAGATGGATTAGCAAAAGTCCAGCAAAAAATTAAAAAAACAAAACAAACCCAAAACATATGCACAGGTTGAGAATATGATTGAGAAATCAGTTTTAAACATTAGACACTGGAGATAAAGAAACTGTTTATTTTTATTTTATGAAGTATTCAAATAGCTCTTATTGTTGATTCATAAAAAGTATGACAAGAAGTGTACAAGGTAAACACCCTTTAATAAATGTAGGGCTTCTTTTGTACAGTTTAATCTGGAGGATTTTGTAAACAGTGTACAACCCAGAAATCCTGCTTCACTTCAATCAATGTTTTCCCTGTATTGGCAGTTCAGCTAGTGGAGATTTGTGATGAGGTGTATTCATCTCAAAAGAGAGCAAATATAAATAGCATCTGGACTCTGGAAATAGATGACTCTTTGATCACTATGAGACAGAATTGTTTCACAGATTCAATAAAGGTTTTACATGTTTAAAATCTCTGTGTTTGCCATGCAAATATGAGTCTTTTTAAGATGGATCAGAGACATGAACACAAAAAGCTCAAAAACCCTGGGCTGACAAAAGAATAACACAATCCTATTGTAAATATGAAACATCCAGAAGGGTTTTTCTTTTTCATACCTGGAGCAGACATGTTTAATACCTTATCTTTTTTGCTTTCATGGACTGACTAGATAACCAACAACAAAACAGATTTTCATTCTGAAGTAAGCTGTTAAAAAACTTGACATCTGGTTTATTAATTTCCAATCAGAAAATCTGAGCAGACACATCCACTCAAGTTTACTTTGATCTGTTGTTTATTGACTTCTCATTAAATTGAACATCTGACTGGGGTTTCACTGACTTAAAGATAAAGTCAGCATTTGTAAAAGAATCAGATTCAAACAAGATAATCAGCAGGAAGCTTATTTAAATTGAAATGTATCTTATTTATATTTATTATGTAAACTGTGCAATTTAAACTTGTCATACATCTGACTTTGTACTACATTGTAATTACCACAGTAGATTCTCTTAGAACAGATATAAAGGTCAATATAAAGATTGTAATTAATAAAAAGTAATTCAGCCCAGGAAAAACCTAAAAGTCTGAAATAACAGAGACTTCACATTATTGCAAAAGTTAAAGCTAAGAGGCATGACAACTGTGGCTAAATATGAAATTTGCGGTTTAAGTCCAACTTTCTCACCTGCGAATTTGTATATGGGAATGGGTGAATGTGACTTTAGGATAAACTAGTCTATATGACTGGAATAGTCCTATACATATTAACTCAGTTTAATATGTAAAACATTTATTTCAAACTTTTAAGCTGTAAAATCTGTTGATCTGTTTTTTGCATCAGGCGGCTGGCTAAATCCACCCTGTTCCTCATTCCTCTGTTTGGGATGCACTACACTGTATTTGCCTTCCTGCCTGAGAACACTGGAGTGGCCGCCAGACTGTACATCGAACTGTGCCTGGGATCCTTTCAGGTAACAAAAAGATAAAGCTCAAAGACATAAATCACTCATCAGTAAAGAGACAAATAAAACCTCCAGCAGTATTGTCACAAAACAAAATTAAAGCAGTAAGCACCATTGGACAGTCCCTCAAAGTGCAGCACTGCTCGGTCCTCATCAACATCCAGAGCTGCACATACTCCTCTGCTGAGCTAGTAGCTGGGTCATTAAGTTTGCCACCAGGGGGGTTCAGTGAGCAGCCCATGACTTTACCTTCAACCAATCGAGGTTCTGCACTGTCGAGAAGCCAGGGTTATTCAATAATTTTACCCATACCTATATGGTAAACATACTGGTAATCAAGGAGGCACCAAAATTTAGAGCAGATGTGATGATGCATTAGTGAAATCTGACCCCATATTCTTTGGAACATAGTTGAGTAAAAGTCCTATGAAACTTGTTGTAAATTCTAATAGATCGTTCATATCAAGTTTGAAGCAAATTGGACCTTTTTTTTGTGTGTTTTAGAGCCAATTGTATTCAAATAGTGTGATGTTAAAACACTGCTCAGCCAAGCCCACATGCTTTGATGTAAAAAAAAAAAAAATAAATAAATTACTTTCACTCACCTCAACTCAGCTTTATTTATAGAGATCTTTAAATCAACCACAGCTGCCACAAAGTGCTGTACATAGGAAATATAAAGATGCATGAAAACAATATAGCAGTTTAAAAGAAAAAAAAACCAAATAGAATAAAACTAATTAATTTGAACAAATAAAACCACATACAAAAACAATAAAAACAAACCACAAACAAAAACAGAGAAAGGCTCACGCTGTGTTAAAAGCCAAAATAAAAAATAGGTTTAAAGATGAGTTTTAAAAATAGATGGTGAAGTGGATTATCAAACGAGGGGAAGCTCATTTCACAATTTTGGGCCTGCAACTGAAAAACTGATATTTTAAACTGAAAAACTGATACTTTAAACTAAAAAAAAAAAAATACATTTAGGGTGTTTCATTTTGAAGACAGCTTTAGGATAGTTTGCTCGGATAAAATATTAATTTATGTTTCTTTTGCAAATTAAAAAAACCCTCAAAATTTATAATTCCCTAGCAATGAACAAAATTATATGTGTTAAGATTTATTGTCAGACTGGGTTGAAGGCATAAATGCAGAGAGGGGGAAATATTATGAAATAAAGAGGGATGAGGAAAAGGGGGGCACAGAGTTGGGTTAAAAGTATGTAAGACAAGGAGGAATTAAAAAGCACAGTATAAATAGGCTACTAGTGAAGTTGCACAAATGGTTTTGGGGTGGCCTTGTTGCCGTACCTAATTTAACATATCAGCTTCATTTTGAGGCCCTGATACATGTCAAGAAAATGTATGTAGTGCTTGTCAGGTTACATTCAGATAACTCCACATGCTCATATGCAAATATTATCACAAAACGTTTTATAAACAACGAACATATAGACTATTGTTGTATTATTTTTATGGCACTATTTTATTAATACCGGAAAAGAAAATAATTTATTAAAACTTAACTGCTATCCAAAAAGGAAATTTGCTCATTAAGCAAAAGACAACAGGAAAAATGTTTTCTCTTACTCTGGATAAAGTTAGGATACCCAACCTCCTTAAGTTAGCTTGCCTCTCTCAGCTGTTATTTTCACCAATCTCTTCCTTCGATTTGTGAGGGGGAATAAATTAAATGGTTGCCCTCTATATTTATATCTCCTTATATTATAATGATCTGCTAAAATGAAACCTTTTGGGGGAGGTAAACTCTGTTAAACTACTGAGGAGATAATTTAAAAATGGTATTCAGGTAGTAGAGATGCATCTAAAATGTGCAGGACAATGGACCTCAAGGGCCAGATTTGAGGATGCCTGAGCTAGAGGGAGATGTCTTGTTAATGCTCACATAGTCCTGTTGTTGCAGCCAGGTTTCTGTAAGACCACATCAATCAATTTGATTATCACAAATCAAGTCATTAACTAACAGACTTCTTGAGGCAAGGGATTTTATATTAAATAAACCACTTTTTAAAAACGTTTTCCTTGATTGGATTCTATCAAACTTTAATTAATCATGATTTACTCTTTTATAATTCTTTTATAATTTGTTTGATTTTGGTCGTGGGCAAGGCACTGTCTGGATGAAACAAAGGGGGGAAACAATAGAGGCTGCAGAAAGGTGTGTTAAACTACAACTCTACTTCCCAGTTGGCACCAGTGACTTTATTTTATAGCTTTTGTTGTTTACATGTTCAAAAGCCTAACAATTCCATTCATAGGCAGACAGATTTAGTGGTATGATTAATAGGGATCATTTTTTTTTCTTGATCAGAGAAATTACAGCCAACAGCTGTTTACATACCTGCAGGAATCCCACTAGCATAAAGGTTGATTTTCAAAGCAGCAGATTGCTCAGGTACAAGCTTAAGTTATTTGTTTTGTGTATTTTGTTGCTTTTATTCTGATGTAGAATACACATACATGCCAGTAACAAAATACAACATTGACTTTCATCTTCCAAATCAGTGCCTGTACAATCACCTTTTACTTATAATGAATAATTTTGAAGGCACTGCTTCTGTGTTGCAGGGGTTTGTAGTGGCACTTCTTTACTGCTTCATGAATGGAGAGGTATGTAATTTGTTTGCTTTGTAACAGAAGTGTTTGAATTGCACAAAGAGATGGTTCACACTTCCTTTTGTATCTGGCTGCAGGTCCAGACAGAGCTCCGGAAATGGCTTTGGCGGTGCCACAATCCAAATCACCTTACTCCTGGCAAGAGAAGCATGACTCAGATCACAATTCGAACCCGTGGAGGCATGCCTCTGTCTAGTGCCAACATTTCTGCTGTATGAGTTTTTAATTCAGAAGGAAAAAAAATTCTAAACATTAAGCAGCAATTAAAAGGTGAAATCTCTCTGCTGAACATGATTACCTTAATTCAACTACTCTTTTGTGAGATATGAGAGCACAAGGTTTATTGGTGTGTAAACTGGGTAAAACGTCTAAATACTTTATTTAAGCAGAGAGTGTATAGAATGATTCAACACTCAGTCTAGATCACAAGGTGTTCTATCATATTGATAAATCCTAATTTTTACAGAAAATACTGTAGCACAGTAAAAGAGGAAATAATACAGAGGAAATTATATAGAGCTTTCCATGGGTTAAGGAGGATTTTAGATGCGGGTGGATTTCTTAGGTCATTCAATTCAATCCATTTTATTTATTTAGCGCCAGTTCACAACAGATGTCAGCTTAAGGCACTTCAATCTAAAGAAAAGTAGCATGTAGCTACCTTATTCTACAATGTGTTAAACAATGACCCTATACATTTTCAATTCAATTCAGTTTATTTATATAGCGCCAAATCACAACACATGTCATCTCAAGGCACTTCACAAAGACAATTCATTCAAATCACACTGTCAGATTGGTCAAAAGATTTCTATCTAAGGAAAACCAGCTGATTGCATCGGCTTATTGACTCGACAGCGATCCCTTACACTGAACATGCATGTAGTGACAGTGGAGAAGAAAAACTCCCTTTTAACAGGAAGAAACCTCCAGCAGAACCAGGCTCACTGTGAGCGGCCAACTGGGGTTAAAGGAGACAGAAGCAGACATACAGAAAGAAGCAAATATAGAAGCTTACTGTCAGCCAACTCCACAGGCGGCCCCGTCCAGGAAAGACACAACCAGGCAGACAAGCTCCGAGCCAGCTCAGGTAGAAACTCTGAAAACTGGTCTAAAAATTCAGAGTAAGGACCTGGTGGATGATACAAAGTTACAAACAGAAGAGGTTTTGCAATGGGATTCAGGGAAACTAAGAGTTCAATGTTCAAAAAATGTTGAACTATTTACTGGCTTTGGACTAATAAGTAAGTCAGACTGAATGATTGTTGCTACTCCTCCTCGCCAGGGATTTCTGGGTGTGTCACAATGAAAATATCTAGAGATAGTTGCCTTATTTATGTTCACATAATCCACCTTCTGCAGCCATGTTTCTGTAAGACAACATAAATCAATTTGATTATCACAAATCAAGCTATTAACTAACTTTTTGTTAAATAAACCACATTTAATTATTTTTACCTTTTCCCTTATTAGAGTCACTTTAATTTTAATTAGATAATTATCGTATACTCCTTTAGGTATACTCCTTGCTAATTTATTTGATTTTGGTTGTGGGCAAGACACTGTCTGGATGGAGTAAAGAGTGGGTAACAGAGAAGCTGCAGGGAGGTGTGTTAAAGATACATTTTAAGGTGGACTGGACTAAATACCCAATCTACATGTAGATAGGCAACATATATTTGAAATATGTGCAAATGTAGAATTCCTTGACAGAGACTGTAAAGTTTTTTTCTTTTAAGGCTGAAATCTAACACTCCAGTGGGGCACATCTGTAAGGATAGTTCACATTTATAGAGCTAGTTTTTAAAACCAATTTTGGAAGGCATCATACCTTTTCTTACTTAACATTTTATATTGTTTCTAGTCATTTTGGGAAGTGAAGATAACCATGGTGGACTGAAATAGACCGGATTTTTTTATATTTATATATATATATATATATATATATATGTCTTTCTAGACCGGAAAAAAACTTCAGTCATTGGAAACTACAACAACATATCACAGATTTATTATGCAGTTAACACCAGTAGACGTGGATGTTGGACATCAGAACAGTTATACATGACTCAATATTACAGGTTGAACACAAGTTAGATGAAATTCTTTACAATACTTTATAACATCTAAGTTTTTATTCTTTTGAATGCTTGGCATTACGTATACATGCTTACAGAATACATTCTCTCTCTTTTCCAGTCATTCCCATACGCTCGAAAAACTGGACCATAAACAACTTTACAAAAACACTGTCACAAACATTGTAGATTTTAGTCAAGAAATCCACCTGTATGGCAAAAATATACACTATTTATGATAGAGAAAAGACATCATTTGTACACCAGAGCAAAGTGATAGCAAGGAACATCTAAGAGCAGCTGAGAAGCAATAACTCTACATTCAAAAATTCATTGACAATCAGTAAAACTCACACACACTTGACTTGACCAAACTGGCTCAGCAAGCCACAACAGTTGAAGAAACTGCATGTATACAGAGATGCATCACAGAATACAGTTCATACAAGAGTCTGGACAATTTAGCAATTACAGTCGTTCATATCCTTTCAGTAGGAATCAGATGGTAGACAGTTACTGAAGCTATTTAGAATCATTAAGCATAAACCTGCTTGTTTAAATAAATGGCCAACCTATTTTGAAAACGTCTTTTTAAAGGAGATATTGGCCTTTCTATTTTACTTTTACAACTCTGGCTTTTTAGTAACACTGAATTATATGTTTATGTTATAAAAACTTGATCCTTAATTTCTAGTCAGGACGTGAATGATTGATGTTCACTCTTCTAAAAAAGTGATGATTGAGTCTGAATTATACTAAGATAAACCATGTCAATTATGAAATATTAAGAGGGAATTTTGCAAAACTTGTAAACTGTACCCAAACTGATTCAAATATAATCACTTATCTATAACTTAATGACTAGTATAGCTAAAACAATTCCATATTCTTATAAAAAGTTAGACTAGGCTCATATATCTACACCTTGCACCTATACTTTAGAAAGTGTTGCTATGCAATCACACTAGAGTGTTGTCTTATTGTCCTATCTAGCTTAATATAGCCATTTCCATGCTAATTAGACTAATTAGAAGCTAGTATCATTACTAACTAAACCCTTTCACTACAACAATTGTACTAGAAGTAACAGCTAGACATGAGATTTCCATCTAGATAATGCATTTAAATCCTGAACCAACTCGTCATCACACCTCCCTCCACCCTTTTAGCCTTTTACAACTCAAAGATGTTGTCAACAGTTCATCTTGGCTGACAAGGCTAAAATGTAATGTGAATAGAGTGCGGCTTACTGATTGGCCATGAGCCTTGTCAAACCAATTTTAGACTTTGGTCTGAATTATTCATGACCCCAAAGCAACCCACATACGCAGAGGCACAACTCCTAGTAGTGTACTGTTTACAAAAATAATAATGAAATGAAATGAATGATTTCTGTGTTACATTGTGTTGTTAAGCAATGGGAGAGAACAATATTATGACACATTTTTAGGATGAAGAGAGGCAAGACCAAAGAGACATGGCTACAACTATTGCTGTAGAGAAGTCTGTGTGTCCGTAGTGAAAGCCAGAATAATGAATTTAAAGTTAGAGTAAATGCAACATGACTGTTTAAACTCCAGATGCTTTCAAAACTGTCTAACCAGTTTAGAAGCACATATGTCAGTGGCACACTTAACACTCTTTTGGAGGTGAAAAATCAGAACTGGTTTCTTCAGACGTCTATGAAGTAACCAGATGTGGGTCAGGTCTGGGCTAAAAGATCAGATTTCACATTTGCCTCCTAAATGATGCTAAAATATGATGTTAACATATGATATTAAAGACAATTTGGCATAATCTGTATAAAAACCTGTACGATTATTTTCTTTTTTTAAACAAGTTGCCAACATTTAAAAACCACAATATTTGCTCATGTTTTTGATATGATAAAATAAGTCTCAAACTTGACTGAAAAGCTCATGAACAATATAATGCTACTTCAAAATTGCTGTGACTATCTTTAATAAGTATATTCTTTTAGTTAAGAGACTGAGATGTGTATTTAAAAAATGACAAACAAGTCAATGTTTAATTAAGCTTGGATACAGTTTACATGTCTTGTCTAGTCATGTATGTAAAACAGGAAACAAGCAAATATGTCATTAATTAAACACGCACAGTAGCTGAGTATAGAGATCCCCCCCAATAAAAGACTCCTCCTTTCATACTTCTCTTCCATTATAAAGTTTTGCTTCCATCTAGTGGTATACAAATGCACAGCACAGATATGGTCTTTTTTTCACAGACAGTAACAGCATTAAAACATGGTCGTTTCTTTCTGAGGTTCAGACTCAGAATGCTGGTGACAGAAACACATAAGCAGCAGAGTTGTATTTTATCACACCCCCATTCACAACTGAAGCAGTGGTCAAGTTCCACCTCTATATACTTTGATTTCCTTACAGGAACTTGTGCGTAATAGTACTATCAATCAAAAGTAGATGCACTTCTACCTTCCTGTTTTTTTATTAAGCCATTTTAGACCCAATTTTTCCAAAGGGACACAATATTTACAGCACTTTGGCTATCAATTAGTGTAATAAAATCTGACATCTATGTTACAGACAAAAAGCTTTGTATACTACATGTCTCAATAGGATACATTGCACATGATCAATGGAAAATAAATACAAAATACAATTCAATGTCTGTTTCACAGTATAATAAATTAGAATTCAAAGATACATTTATCTAACAATTTACTTGTATGAGAAGAAGATTGAAATTTTAATTAAAAATGTGATGGAAAACCACCCTAATGTACATCTGTGCCGTTTACATTGAACTCTGTTTCTATTTGTACAGTAATTAGTTTTTAGATGGTTTGATCTCAGAAAAAAAATATACACAGTAACACTTAAATGCGATTGTCAGTAGCAGAGAAATTAAAGCCTTTGTTGATCACTGACAACATTAATGTTTCTACTTTGAAGCAAATATGTTTGGTGATGAAATACAAATTTAGAATTAGCAGAAGCCATGAAAACACCTCAGAATACCAGAGATGATAAACTTTATCTTCATTTTTATAACATTTGATAAGGAAAAGGGCTAAACTCAGAAAATAGCTTTAGGATTATTACTATTATCAAACAGACTCGTTTTTTAAAAATCTGTTTAGAAAGAAACACACTTCACTGTATATTCTCTGCAGAAAGTGACTTGATTAGATCGCGTGTTTACTAATATTTAAAGTAACAGCTACTTGGATGAGTAGGCACTTTGGAGTATGAGGTGTCTAATCAAATTCAAAAAGGAGCTGTGCAAAGATGGCACAATGGATGTAAGCTAAAGAGATGTGCACAGAGTATGAACACCCATAAAAACGGCATGTATGAAATTATGGCAATATGACAAGATTTTGGGGAAATTAGACTGTTATAAACTGTTCATGTTCACAGACAACTAATGCTGGGCTTGTTGAAATTTGTCATACAGAAAACTGAGTAGTTTAATTGCCCGTATTGTTCTGTTTGCCAGTTTGTACTAGAGATGCATTGATCTGATACCTGGATCCGATATTGGCTCTGATATTAACTAATTAGCTGGATAGGATATCAGTGATTTGATATCGGAGATCCAATTCAGTGCACTATACATAGAACTGTTATTTCTTTCTTTTTGCTGCTTATTTGTTAATAAATAATATAAAGTACATTTATATCTGTGTTATTTTGTTACCTATTTTCTTTTAACAATATTTATGTTAAGGCTAAAGCCTTTAATCACATGGTGAGATACATGGTTTATTCATTGATTACTTCAACAGTTGAATCAGATCCTATCGGACATCGGCTACCGATACCGATACGCTCAGGCCACGTATCGGTATCGGACTGGAAAAAACTGGATCAGTACGCCTCTAGTTTGTACCTTTAGAGTACTTTCCTTTTCATGCTGTACAAAAAAAGATTTCATACCAATGCTGTTTAAATATCCAGCATCAATTAAGCATTATTTTTGTTGCTGTTGAAATGAATAATTCAGATTAATGGTTTGGAAATGTTCACATGCCACTGATAATGCTTTTTCAGTTGTGTATCATTATTGTCTGAAGCCATTGCAATTTACTCCATTCCAAGTTAATGATATTAATTATAAAAGATTATGAGTTCTAGTCAAACCCAAATAACCGAGTGACATGCTGATGGCACATATAGCTGTTGAGGTCATATAATCACATTTTTTTACAGTTGATGTTAAGCAGGTGGTACAAACCTAAGTGACATCGTCTCAATATCTTCCTGGCAGCTATAAAATGATGCATGGCCAGCATACAATGTCCTGTGGCAGACGGCACTATTTTGTACTGTAAAAAGTAGGGTAAAGAAATGACCAAAACTTCAACAATACAAAATGCAAAATAGGACAAAATGACCAGCCCTCCCATACTTGGATTATCCATTTGGAAGGACAAAACATATCAACAAATAAAAAAATTGTCAATTAATACTCTGCAGTTATACTCCTATCTTTAGACTATATGTTTTCCTTTTTTATATCTTAAAACGGAAAACATTTTAAAATTGAGAGAGCATGATCTACTGGTTCCCCTGCATACATGATGGAGTCTACAGATTTGGGCTCCAGTTCCTTTTGTTTGAAAAGGGTTTTACCAAACACTGCTATGCTAAAGAAATCTAATCTAGACACTAAAAGTAACTATTTACACACAACCCATAAGCTATATATATATATCTATATATATACTTTTGATCTATGCATTTTCTCCTTTTGACATACTCTGTACTTTCGGCTGATTGTAGAAACCTGTTAAAATTTAAGGTGAAACAAGTACATATAAACGTTGAGCATTTTCTACAAGCAAGGCGAGCTTTTGGTTGTCTTTTAACTTTGGACTGTAGTGATATCCAGTCAGGCGAACTGTATGGCACTTTGAAGCACATTTAGGTTAGACAAACAGATCAAACTTGACCTCCAAACATTTAACATTAAAGCATCACCATTAAATTAGAGTATTTCTTCTGCACTGTCCTGTTTACATTTCTTAGAATATCTTGCTTATAGGGAATTGGAATTGAATTTGATTTATCTAAAATGATAAGGTGCTGCAATAATTGTTTAAAAAATTACTATTTCCAATGTTTCTATTTCATTATTTACCCAAAGAAAACTGAAAATCTCTGATAAAATGCTTTTCATTTTCATTGATCATTTTTATAAAATACAAAATATATGCGTAACAAGGGGCCACTTTGGTCTGCTCTGGTTGGTCGACTGTAAGTGGAACGGCACCTTGAATTGAATCTGGACAATCAGACGCTCAGGTCGGCAGGCTGATGTTGGCGTTCTCCGCCAGTGGGCTGGACATGCGTATCTGCGAGCTGCTCTTGCTGAGGATCGACAGCTGAGTTCCGCCATTCACCCCACTGCTGGCTAACGAAGGGTGCCTCTGCTGCTTCAGGTCCACAGCAAAGTACCGGTTCACCGTCCAACTGCGCCATTTCCTCTTGATCTCTGACTGCACCTTCAGGGAGAAACTTCACAAGGTCATTTTTTTAATGTACTTTAAGTTGTACCAGGTCCAACAAAGGTACACTGTTTTTGGGAAAGTACTGATGCTAAAATAGAATTTATAAATCTTTTAATAGTAATTGTTTAGCTTTTTTATGGTAGGTTAACATTTCATTAGCAATACAGACTACTTGTACAGGGATTTAAACTCATTTATTCCGGTTCATCTATTTGCAGGCAGCTGCCTACTTTAGTTATCCTGTTTGATGTGGTAAACTGAGTTTTATATTAAATTTCTGGTTGCTATACAATAAAAATACGATACAGAAAGTATTATTTATTACAATTTAAATGACGTATGATAATCCATTTTTGCTTATCTGTAAAATAGGCAATATGTCTAAAGGATTTCTGAAAATATTTCTTTCTTTCTCTTTAGATCAGGCCTACCCAAAGTCGGTCCTTGAGGGCCGCTGTCCTGCAGATTTCATAGGTTTCCTGCTTCAGCACAGCAGAGTCTGATGATTGCAGTTCTGCAAAAGCCTGCTAATCAGTTATCAATGGAAATCAGCTGAGCTGAAGCAGGCGAACCTCTTAAACTCGAAGGACAGCAACCCCTTGAGGGTTGACTTTGGGGATGCCTGCTTTAGATGTGTTTTCTTTATTTATTCTGTTTATTAGTTCTATAATATTACTAAGTCAAGTTGCTGTGGTTTATTTTCTCCCAAGTTTCATGTTTACCACTCTTGCTTTTTTACTTTCTCAATAAACCTGGCCAAAGCTTAGGTTTAAGGCTAAGGAGTTAATTGGGTAGGGTTAGGGTGAGATATCCACTGTTGATCGTTACGTGTGGGGTCATTTGTAGGGTTAGGGCACAGCAAGGGTTGGAAATGACTAAAAAAATCAAGGGAAGTCAACAGGAGTCAACACATGGTCCTGACTACATATAGCAAGACAAGAGTGAGTGTGCGTTTTTTTTTTTTGTAGTTAAAAAAAATCTTTCAATTATTTACATATAAGTCTGTGGATATCAGCCATAGAAGGTATCAAAAGAAAGGAGGGTTTTATATGCAGCATAGATATAAAAAGGAGAACGACAGAGAAGATTAGAAAGACTTTATAACAGCTTACCTCTCCATTAAGGAAACAGTAGAGAACAGCTACCACAAAGCCCTGAGAAGAAACATTTATAGAAGAAATTACAAACGCATAATGGTACATGAATAAATGTTGGAAAAGACAAAATCTTGATTTTTAAAGATCAAAATACTTGAAATATAACTGACTTTCAAATACAGTATATTTTCTAGGAAGAAATCATTTGAGGTGGTTCTACAAATGTATTTGATCAAAATGCTAAAAAGAACACAAGTTGCATGTTTGTTGGTTGTTTGCAATGCAGTTTAATATTAAACAATGTTTAACAACAGTTTAAGAGTGTACACTGTGATCATTCAAGCCATTTATTATGTTTTAGAACGTAGAGACTGTTGGGATCCGGAGCCTGCCGCTCCATCTTTCTTCCAGCAGAGTGCGCCGTGGGTCTCCTGGGCTGGAGCCCT
>JAUZNJ010032043.1:0-13889 GCA_034780135.1 Jordanella pulchra | reverse complement strand
CGCTGTGCTGCTCTCTTTTTTTTGTGCCATTTGACCTTAGAACCTCTTTATGGCATCTGCTCGCTTGTTTTCCGCTCACTCAGGAATATTTTGCTTCTCAAGATAAACTCTTGGAAATAAAAGAGATTTTTAATGGCCATATCTAAATTTAAACTAATCGTCAGAGAGCCTGATGCTCCACTGCTGGACGGATACATTGATGCCTATGCTCCTTCTTCCCATCTTCCTTTAGGACTTTGCCTTTCTGGATGTCTGATGAAGCACCTATTTTTCTCACAATCTCTCATCTTTCCATCAAGAACTTTCTATAGAGATTTAAACACATTTCTTCAGACATTTCTCCTCCGTCTGCTCCATGTAATGATGTTCCGTTTGTTTCAGTTTGTTCCCTTCTTTATCTTCATCTTCACCAGTCTTTTATTTTTCATCTCTTCCCCTCAGATCTTGTGTGTTTGTTTGCATCTCTCAGTTTTCCTCCTCCTCTTCTTTCCCCTCTTGTTTACGAAACATGAGAGGATTTCTGACAGCTTGGTCAATATGAGGGAAACTGAGAGTCTGACAGTCTGTTTGTTTGGAGCCATTTTTAGTGTGTCTGTGAGGTCACAGTTTGATTTGCTAGTCTTAATGCAGTCAGAGTTGATGTGTCTTTGTTCACACAGAGGATTCATATTTTTGTGTTAAAATAACCTTCTGAAAATGATAGATGCCAAATATCTACAACTGTTTAAATAGTGATGAGATCATCATCAGCATAAAACTGTAAAAATAAAAGTCTAAAAAAGTAATTAATGGATAAAAATAAATCTAAAGGTTGAAAATTATCTATAAAAAGATCTTTCTGGTTTTAAGGCAGTGATAATGATAATAAGAGTCATAAATAAATCAATTATTGTTCAAAATTAGTTTTACTTTCGTCTGAAAAATTGTTGGAATATAATTGAGTTAATAATTAAATGAAATTATAATAAAAGGATTATTACTTTATAGTTTTTAGCAAACTGTTGTGAAATAATTCAAACAAAGGTTGTCACACATTAATACATTGATCTACGGGCAAATTAGGGTTCACTGCCTTGCCCAAAGGCACATCGACATGAGGCAACTGAGTGAAAGAGGACGACCTCTCTTCCTGGCAGTTGCTTCACAAACATCATCTACCTGAGAAAAAAAATCTATGTCACATCCTCAGCTGCAGCTCTTGAATAGGAGAAAAACAGAGAAAAATCAAATTTGTTAAAAATAAATATTCAATTTAGACAGAAAAAAAAATCAGAAAGCCTTTCAGCGGATGAGGGAAATAAAGGTCTGACTGAAAGACGCTTTATTTGTCAGAAGTATTTCACTGGTCCTGACATGGAGTTTAAACAAATGTTCAGGTGAAGTATGTTTTAGTATGAGACTCACTTCTTAATCAGGACTTATGGGATGATCATAGGGAGATTCTTTTCCATGACCACATAAATGCAGCAATGTTGCTGCATACATGCAATCTGATGTTTTCATGATAAGGGAGAACATGAACAACTCTTCTCCATTTTAAAAAATGAAAAGGAAAGGAAGGAAGTTAGCAAAGATGCTACAAATAAAGTAAAAAGGGGTTACGTTAAATAGAGAAAGTTTGTGCAGGTTTCAGCCTAATAAACCAACCTTTTAGGTGAGACCAAGGTCAGCGTGATTAGAGCAACACCAAACCAGGCAGCATGGCTACACCAGGTTAGCAAACACGACCTCCATGGTCCTAACATCCCATCCAGACTTAAGTTATACTGGGTTTGTATTTTGGATGTGTTTAGGCAACATTGCAGCCAATGAGCATTAACAATCAATCTACTTTATCAGTTAAAATGAATATCAATTCATAATAACTGACCTAAAAAAATGGGAGGTTCAGGAAAGAGTCTATATTCAAAGCTAAAAAAGATGATATTTGAATAAATATGCTCCCTGTATCCTTGTTCTGTTTCTACATTAATATTTATAACTATTTTTACCAGTTCAGTTACTACAACTAAGTTTTACACAAACACTTACTGTGTTTGTGTAGCGCTTTCCATTTGTTTCTTTTTCTGTACTTAAACTAAATTTATAAATGTTATTACTAAGAAAACCAATGTCAGACATGGTCATGGATTTGATGCTGAGGGAAAGGATAATGCCCTTCATAGGAGTGAGGAGGAGGAAGAAACGGGTGAGGATGAAGAGGGATAGGAGAATGCAGAGGAGATGGAAATGGGAACAAGGAGTCCTCAAAGGAAAGGAGCCAGGTAAATATTCAGTTTGCAGGCATAGACAGGTCATAGGTCTTTATGTAGAATTATATTCATCAAGTAGCTTATGTTTCAGGATATATCTTTGTTTTTTCCTTCTTATTTGCTTTTATTTTTCCTTAAAAGCTGCTTGTTAAGTCATTTTTTGATAAATAGGTTTAGTCCTGGTTCGGACTGCTTGTAGATTTGGTGAAATAATATCAATTGAGACTTTAGAAGAGAAGAGTTTCAAAGCCTTAAAAATGAGTGTAAGTTACGCAGGAGTGGGATTCTTGCTGCACATTTATCATCTCAGGGAAACTATTTCCTTTGCTCATCTGAGTTTTGTGATCAAACTAGACGTTGTTGAGAGACAGGATCACAAAGTGAAGCCTGAAACTTGCCAGACCTGAAAACCTGCTTTTGTGCTCTCGGTAATAATCAGACATCCTGCAGAAGAGGGCTCAGTGGGAGTTAATGCATGGCTTCCCTTCGGGGGGTGAATAGGCTCAAACATCCCCCATCCTGCCCTGTTTAACACAAACAGGCTCTCCTGCAGGCGGTTGTCATGGTACGAGCTGCCCTGAGGGCCGTGCTGCTGCCCTTATCCAGCTCTGTAGGTTAGTGTGGGTCACATAGATTATGATCCAAAACGGACCTGATTCTGTGCAATGATTTGACAATGTTTCATATCAACGGTTCAGTTAGGAAATGTGTTAAAATCTATGTTAAGCAGGAAACGTGTGAGTGGATCAGCTGCTCCTGATGAGCCATCAGAACCAACGGCTTCTTTCAGACGGTTTAATGAAAGCTGGAGGCATGAAGTAGTGGAGTCTCTGTGATGTTTTTGCAGCAAAAGGAACCGACAGCTGAGGTTTGTCTGTCAGCAGCAGCACCGTGTAGCTGATGGCCTGCATCCTTTCTGGGAAAGACTAGAACCTTTAGGGGTTCTGCATGGATGTTACTGGAAGAACGTAGCCGCACAGCATCAGCGTTTGGATCGGAGCTTCTAACATCGGTACTGGTTTACGCTCTGCAGCCGACGAAGCTTTATTTCTCCTCCTGATAGCATGTTAAACAGCAGCGGGGATGAAGCGGCACGCTCTGTTTGTGTTTCCCGGAGGGTCCAAGATGCTGTGAGAGGAGCTGATGAATATTTAATGTTTAGATCTGCAGGTCAGGTTGCAGCGTCTGAAGCAGCTGCAGTCCTCCTCATCAAACCGGACCTCAGCCACATAGAAGAAACCAGATTTTCATTTGTTTTGTTTTTTTTTCTCCAATATATCTTTATATCCAGATCAGCCTGTTTCACCACAGTTCAGTTAATGGGAACTTTTGGAGTTTCCCACTTTGGGCCGATCACAGTTAAAGGTTCTGATTAGATACTTGAACTGTTGGTATTGCTTCAGGTTGTGGGCGAATGAAAACAGACAAAGAGAATCTGGAGATGACCTCTGTGGTCTTAAAGTTGAACAAGGTCAGGGATGAACCCTGATTCATCAGATCCAAAACACACATCATTAACCCGTTTTCATCTGCTGCGTGTTTCCACCTCATTGAGACAGAAACTGTCCGGGTTTCAGGTCATCGGCGGTTCAGGGACACATGTAAAAGCTGGGACAGTGGACCGGAACCGCATCCTATTAGATGGGGACAGAAACCTGTCGAGGGAGGTCAACAGAACCACTCACAACCAAAGCATGTGATGCCTGCAGAGGTGTTTATGTTAGACCCACTCAACTGAGAAGACTGAGCACCGTGGCAGAACCTTTGGATTCAGCTCCTGTTTCTTCATATTTAGAAGTCAACTGGATCAGTGTTTCTGGTCCAGGACTCACCTTATGCTCCGGTTTCCTGTGTCGGATCCATTCATTGTTCGTTCAGCAGATGTCTGCTCTGAAGGTGTCTCTGTCCTGCCTGGGTTCTGTAACCTGGGTGTGTGTGTTTTCTCACGCAAACATGTGACTCTGTACCTTCAGCGTGTGACACAGTGGGTGTGGGAGGTTTAACCTTTGACCTTCTGTTCGTGTCTGTGGTGATTGATCCGTCCAGATGTTCCGTCTCATCCATCAGTTGCAGAACTGTCTCCTCGAAACCCAAACTTCCTTGATGGTGAGTCCATCGTAGTAAGAGAAAGGTGCTGAGTAATTACAGAACCAGAACCAAAGGAAATGTTGAGTCACTGGTTGCTATGGCGAATCTTACATTGACTTTTGTATCTGACCAGAGTTCAAGCCTCAGACAAATGGTCACTGTGTGAAACCAAAAGACTTACTGACCTGTGAGCATCAGAACCATTTGTTTCTACACTGCAGGAATCTTACAGGCTAAACAGAACCTTCAGGTCCAGTTTCTCTGGAATCATTTCTAGCTGTTTTTCTAGCATATGAGGGCGTGTCCTTCCGCACGCTGGGCTCTGATTGGACAAAAAACTGCAGGTCCTCCAACAGTGGGGGACAAGTCTGAGTCTTTTACCATCTTCATGTACTGCATGTAATGTTTTGTTATAAAAATAACTAAAAACTTTAACTGTGTAAAACTAGAAAAGGATTAAATCGATAACTGGATTTTGTAAAATTCATTTTTCTGCAACCCATTGATGATTGTGATGGTTCCAAAGGCTGAAATTAGAGGAAATTTTAGCTTTCCTTTATGGTCTATAAAGAAATTGTTTTTAATCAGATCTCATCTCAAAAGGTGCCGAAATTTTGTTTGTATTAGAAATCTGTTCTCTATGGAGGCACATGCTCATCGGGTTCATTGGGTTCTGATGGAACCAGAGGAAGAAGAAACTTGAAGTGTTTAGTGTAAAGACCTGGTGACCGAGAATATCAGTCAAAATTCCAATAATATTTTAGCTGCAGGTCGTTTTCTTGCTGTTCAGAGTTTGGGTTTGGGAGAGATTCATGAGAAGATGTTTGTGGTTTTGACTGATGATGTGTTTATCGAACATAAAACTAATTTAACTCCTTATTGTGTCGCATGAAGTCAGGAGTCTCTCTTTGGGATCTGGGGAAATGGGTGGAGCTTCTTACAGAGTGCAAAAACAGATCTAAAAAAAGAAGTACAAAGTACTTTAAAAATGTGTTTTTTTCCTACCTTAATCTGATCAAGTAGCTAAATGGTTTGATCTACCAAAGGAATGAATATTTTTACCCTTGAAAAGAAATAACTAGATATTATGCGCTTGAAAAAAGATAATACTTTTTTTTTCTTATTTCAAATATAAATCATTTTATTCCACTTACCTGCTCAAAAAATAGGGATTTGCTTGTTTATTAGGGAAATCTAACTTGCTAAGATTAGCGCATGATCTTAAAAGCCATTAGCTTAGCATGACTCTCTTACGATGAAGACATAAGGGTTAGCCAGATTTTCTCCAGAGGAACCGATGTGACTGTTGCTGAAGATGCTGATGTTCCATCACAGTTTCAGTTTTCACCTCCGGGGTGCTCCTCGCAGACGTCACTCCAGATTTCAGTGTTCCCTCGTAAATTCAGCAGATAATCCGATGCTTGGCCCAGCGCCATCGGCACCATATTTTTATGCCTGGAAACGGATTATGCGTGGATTACTCCGCCGGAGATCTGACTCCGTCAGGTTCTGGGTGCACTTTGAAGCCTCCCTGAAGGCCAACAGACCATCCAGCTGTTCCTGTCCTTGATTTTCAGGTGGAGCCTCTGCTGGTGGATAACACCACGTAAAGAAGTGAGGAGCATTTTCGCATGAGTGCAGATGATATGATTGCCCACTCTGTGAAGGAGAGAATCGGTGTAAACAGAACGGAGCTGGTGATGAAGAGGAGGGTGAGGAGGAGGAGGTGACAGCGAGGCTCTGCTATGAATCAGATCAGCTTCCTCACACAGAGAGAGCCATCTGTCTTACTAACAGCCTCCGTGTGATTGTGAGCGTGCAAGTGGAGCCCCGAGCGCTCGTTTACTGTAAATGATGGGGGGGGGGGCTTCATGTGTTCGCTTCAGGTTAAACTTTGGTGTTTCTGCTCAAAAATCCACCTTCATCTGTTAGAGAGAACCTGAAGCCGTTACTGGACTGAACTCCTGATGGGTTCATGTTTCTCTGGTGGAGGACAGCAGCCGGGTCAGGCCTCTGCTTCAGCTCAGTAGTAGTTGGTAGGACAGACTGGACAGGACGCCACAGATGCATCAGACACTCAGTTTTGCTCCCCAAAACTTTTTGGGATTTTTCAACAAAAAAAAAAGAAAAGAAAAAGTCTGTGGCTGAGACTACTGGCAACAATCAAAAGATCCATTTGAAATGGATTCTTTTCTAGGATGCGTTTGTTATTCCTGCAGATTTAAACCTGAATTCTTCGTAGGGGAGAGTTTGTCTTAGTGAACAAACATGTTTTCAGGGCCAAAGCCTCGTTTAGTTTGATCGTTGAATGCACATGTTTTTGATTTATAGAAGGAAAGACGATAACTGGGTGTCTAGGTGTCCACAAGTATGTCATCGATTTACTTTGTGTAAATCTTTGAAAACGTATTCAAACAAACCAGAGGTGGTGAATAACCTACCAGACTCTGTTTGAGTTAGGACTGAAATAGATCCACACCACCTAGAGAAGGGAGCCGGCTGAGATGGTCCGTCTGAATCTCCTCTGTAGGTCAAACTGGGTCTGCTTTCTATCCACTGCAACCCCCCCCCCCCTCTATGATTTAGCTGATAGTGAGGAGCACCTGTAGATTCCTGATTAAAGAAGTAATCTGAAATGGAAAAAGGTTCCTCCTGGATTCTATCTCTAATAACTGTTGGTGTTTCATATCAGAACTCTCGTTCTGGTTCTAGGTCTGTGGTTCCATGCTGTGGTTAAGGTCAGCGGCTGGATGAACATGTGATGAACTGTTTGGATCAGAGTCAGTGATCCAGAGAGCAGCTCTCTGCAGCGGCCCGTCCCATAATGAAGGCCTTTGGTTCTGATCCATGCCTTCTATTTCCTGAACGATCGAACAGATTCTGCATAATTTAAACCAACAGGTTCTGTTATTTTACTCTAAATCCGACTGGAACTGGGATCAGCACTGGTTTAGATATAATCGGAATCTTAGGATCATTTAAAGGTACTAATCTGGTTAAAAAACATTTTCATCCACTGTGAGTAAAGATGGACTTGAGACACCGAGGCGGAGGCACAGTCTCCCTCCGTCCCCCTCCACCCCCCTCCGCCCCCTTCGTCTGGGAGGTTGAGGTGCTCGGAGTCAGGTAGCAGCTCCTGAATGGGAGCTTCTGTGGAAACGGACCACAGGAGCCTCGGACACAAAGAGGTCTTTTAAGGATGCAGGGACCACATCTGGAGGGAGTCTGAGAAACCGACCAATGAATCGCAGCGCCTTATCCTCGCTGAGTTTGGAGGTGATCATCAGGTTTCAGTGCTCCGAGCAGAACTTTCACTCCTTTATTTCAACTCCGTTCAACCTGTCTCTGGTTCACCTTACTCCTGCTGCCTTCCCAGAACCAAACTTTTTCATTCACGTTCAGATGTTTCCAGAGATCTGAGACACTTTACCTTATCAGAAAAAAAACATCTCAACGAAAGCATTCGTCTTTAAATGAGATGTTTACATTTCCGTTCATCATCACATTAGTCTGCAGAACCTTTGAGATCATTATGGTGAAGAGGTCCTCATGTTTGATTAGATTATTCAGTGAAGCACCTCAACTCATCAAATGTTTTTTTTATATCTACGATGAAGCTGAGTGTTCATACACAACCTTAACGTCTTTCCCTGCCGATGGTCTAGCTCATGTTTCAGGTTCATCTTTATGGTCCATCTAGTCTGTGTTGATGGCCTCCACTAGGAGGAACTAGAGAGAATCCGAATCCCTGTTTTCCTCCTGGATCTGGGAAAGATGGATAGATGGAGTCTTTTAAATATCTATTTCATCTTAATGTTTTTTTTTTTTATTAACCAACACAACGTTGTTTTTTTTTTACGTAAAACAGACAGAAAACGAACCAAAGAACAGTCAGAATCTCCACATCTGAACAAATGTCACAGAGAGAAGAATGGGATCATTTACTGGAATACCAGGAGGTGTTAAAATATTCAAAGCTCTCTAAATATATCCACAGGGATGGATTGGAGGGTGGAAGGTAGCTGGATTCTTCATCATTTCAGATCGGATTTCAGATTCGGGTCATGATCAAAACTTCTAAAACAAACTGATCTTTTTGAAAATTAAATGAAAATAAATGTCTAAAAATGACAAATGTCTCTTAAGTGTCTCTGGAGGACAGCTTCCCTCTGGACTTTAGGGACCATGAAGTTCACTAAATGGACGTTAGTGATTATCGTCCTATAAAAACCTCTAAAGTCCCTCTGCAATGCTTCCTCTGCAGGAATCAAACCAGCAACCCTCCCAGCAGACTGGGGCAAAGTTCAGGGTCACATGCTCTCCCCAGGGAGGAACCTGATTGTTTTACAGAGACAAGAATGTTGTTACCATGTCAACAGTCGGGCAGTCTGTCTGTCAGGCTGTTCCCACGGTAACAAAAGCCCCCCCCGAAACAGTTCTAAGGAGACGAAAAGTTTCCATTCAGAGCGACTGGGACGCAGCACATCACATCTGATGTCCCTCAGAGGAGAATCCTGGGAGGTTCTGATCGGTTCCCAGAACTTTCTGTGATCATTCTGTTGAAATGTTTCAAGGATCCCTAAAGGCCTACAGTGATTTTATTCCTGGGGCGAGAAGACAAGCTGAACTAATCCTGTTAGAGTCAAGAACACTCAGCACCGCTGATTCTGGGGCTTTTCAACGCGCCATCGGTACCAAATAAAGCCCGACTGTTTTTAGAGCAAATCCAATTCTTTGGCTGAACCCAAGTAGAGGCTGGAAGTTTTAATGGTTTGAAAAAGATAACTAGGCTCCTCTATGGGGGTCGACAGCATCCAGTTCAGTCACAGAGACGGGATCAGGTTCTATTTGGGAAAGAACTTAAAACAGAACCCTTGTCAAAGAATACAACTTTCACCAATATGTGAAAATGACTTTGTTTTAAAACAGAAGTACAACTGGAGAGGAAATAATATATTTTCTATAAAAGAAAATACCTGAAATTTTCCACTGGGACAAATTATTCTATTCTATTCTAGTGGTAGAATAGATTAATCAGTATAAATCTCTATTTGTTAAGTTGTCTAACTGGACCCCCAGCCACAGCTGGACTGAACATTAGCCGCATATGAATGACCAGTTCTGATTAGTAAGAATATAATCTTATTTATAAACACAGATAAGCAACAACGGAAGGTAGAAACAACCATTTTAACTCAAATCTTCCAGGTTTGTAAAGTTCTTGATAACTTGTTGGTTTATTTAACCAGCCTTCCTTTGGTGATGGATTGATGGAGGGACAGAGCATCTTTAGAACCATAAACATCACTTACTGCTTTTTTTCAACAGACTAATGTCCAAACAGATGACATGTTTACTTTTCAACAGATGAAACATCTACGAGAACCTATTGGACTGTTAAATGAAACTTTCTTAGCTACAAGAAACCTGTGCTACATCTATACATCATTGTTTGGTAGAAATGTCTATGGATGGACTGGGATTTCATTAAAACTGGTAAAAAGTTTAGAATAAACATCACAACTGGGTCCAGTTGGTGCCCGTAAATAAGTGGTTTCTTTTATTTGAATAGTATTGAACTTTGGATTTCCTGGTTTTGTTTTTCTCTCCTAAAGATTTTTCATTTATTCCTCAGAAACATTTTTCACTTTAAAAAGAAAGAAAGAAGAACAACACAACCGAGCCTTGACTGTTTACTCTTGGGTCCAAACGTACCTAAGCTCCAAATAATTTTAAAAAGTTTGAAATTATATTAAAGATTGTTTCTTCAAGAGGATCCCTGAGTTGTTCAGAGAAGTTTCATCTGTTGGCTGTTCTGGAAAACGCAGAATAAGCTCACGATTTGCTGCTCAGCATGTTTGGAACAACAGAATGGAACAAGGGAATGAGCATTTTAGACCTTAAATCGAATATTTAGGAACTTGAAATAAGAAAATGGAGTTGTTTTTCTCTTGTAAGCATAATAATCGTACTGTATCGGCAAATTGTCTTACTTATCTACTAAAATCAAGGAAAATGTACCTATTTAAAGAAAAATTGACTTAGATTACAATTGTTTTTGCATTGTGTTACTTTCAGCTGAAACCCAAAACCTTCCTGTTGGTTCCAAACATAAGCAAAAAGATGGCGAGCCGATTCCAGCTGCTGCTGAGGCTGTGACACACATCTGGGAGGCTGATCAGAGTGAAACACACACAAACACCAGCAGTTCTGAGTGACATCAAACATCTGCTGCTCCTTCACTGCCTCCTCATCCTAGCATCGTTTGTTTCCCTTTTCCTTCCACATTTTCCTGGTGTCTGGTTAAGTGGTTCTGAACTTAACTTCTTTCTCTGGACTTTGGCAGCCTTTAAAACTAGGACTGTTTATATCTGGCCAATGCCTCATTCAGGTTCAAAACCACTTATTGATTTAAGGAAAATACCTGAACCATATGAAGCAGAAGTGAAACGATTAGAGACATTTTAAACCCTCATGTTATTTTAGCCACAACAACAGCCAAAGCACTGATGACTCAGCATTTCATAAAAAAACCTCCTGACATCACCTTCTATGTGACCCGTCCTTGGTCCTCATGATGCCGGCTGGACTGAACCCGACTCCACTGGACTCTGGTTACTGATTTGAGGATTTTCGAGGCTGTCAGACTAAGAGAGGCTGAATATGATTGAGATTTTTTCATTGGGTTGAATACTTTTAGTAACTGCCATATTTAAAGTCTCCTAATCTGATGTGTTTTTGGCTTGATGCTCTGAGAGGGTTGAAGCGTTTTGTAAAAGCGTCATATTGACCATCTGGCTGGCAGGTCTGGACCGGGTCAAGTGGTTCACAGTGTTAACAAACCACAATCTGTGCCCTTTGACCCAAACCCTCTGCCTCTGCTGACAGGCCGCCTCAGAGAGCATCTCTGCTCTGCTCACACAGATAAGCATGAAGGGTCTGCAGATCACTGTGCACTAATCTGGTGCCGGTTCCCTTCCAGGGTGCATGAAGCTTCAGATAATCAGGACTTTATATCTTTTGCACATTTTAACAACTGTTAAAACTCTGCTTGGTGCTTTTTAAAAACTCATCTGCTCAGCAGTTTGTCTGCGAAGAGCTTCTGGAAGCATCAATAATTTACAGGGTGAATTAAGTCTGTGTTCGCTGAAGCATGTTCTGCAGGCTCGGTGCTTCAGTCGTCCGACTGGACTTCGTGCTGAAATTTGGATGAACCTGCAGAAATGCACTAAGCTGCAGCTGTAAGAATCAAAACATTGAGACGTTCTGAAATATTAAAGCTAACCTTCAGATAGAAACTAAACAGGAGATTCATGCAACAATTTAACGCAAATGCTCAATGTTTAATCACTTTTTTAGATATGTATAATTGAAGGTTATGTTAGAGAATTTCTTTTTTATTTATTGGCGACACTATTAATCTTGAAAGGAAGAAATCTGGAAAAGATTTCACTCAGTGTCCGATAAATGAAGGAGAATCGGTTCGGGTTCAGAATGTTTAGAAGGTTGGATGAACCGATAAAGACTGAAAATGAAATATTTAAACCATTCTTTTCTAAATCCCTCAAAGGTGCTGTTGGCATCCAATTCACAAAAACCCCTTCTGGGATTCCTGTTGTTTATTCCCAAACGCTGTTCTCATTGCTCGTTCCTGATAGCTGCGTCGGATTGACGATGAAAACATCAGAGAAAGCTGCTCCTTCATCTTGGAATCAGCTTCAAACTGCCTGAATCTAAGGATCTTGTCCCGCTGAGTTTAGATTTGCTCGTCGGTTTTATATAATCCTGCACATGTCTGCTGGGTTGATGATGCTGTTAAACCTGAACAAGAAGCTGTTTAAATGTAAAAGCAGCTGAATGTGACAGTTCTGATCATTTCAGACCTCTCTTCTCTTTAATCATGAGGCGCAATGACAGGAAGGAACGTGTAACGGTGAGAGTCTTGTTGGCCTCTTCCAGGCGGCGCCGGTGGTTGGGTGTGACCTGTCGACCTCGGCTTTAGGAGAAGAGAAGCAGAGGAAGCGTGTTCTGGATCAGACGAATCAGAACCGTCAGCATACTTATAGACAGGAAGTTGTTATCATACACACAGGAAGCTGCTTATGGACAGGAAACCTATCAGCTGCTGATGGATTCATGTGACTCTGGTGGCACAGGATGGGTCATCAGAATGTGGACTCCTGGGAGCAGGTGGGGGCCCCTCCATGTAAACAACAGGCGGCCTGTTTGTCCACTTTTTTCTCTATACTCCTTGCAACTTTGACTCAAACGGCACAAACCAAAGTCCAACTCAAAGGTTTTTCGGTCCACTTGCTTTGGAAGTACAACCAAATGAAGTGATGCTTTTCCAGGAACTAACCAGATGTTTGTTTAAGAAGCAAGAGCAGCTTCCTGGTTAATTTCATACCGAGCCTCAGTCTAATAATAAAGCTGATGATGATGTTATCAAGCCCAGACTGACGGCTTAAAACCTTAAACAGGAAAACGAATAAAAGACAAGCCTCTCAGAGCTTAGAGACTCATAGACCACACCTTGGGAGGGAGTCCTCCGATTACTAATAACCAAGGAGGCTTCAAGGACCCCCTGGATCACCTCCTAGATGGATGGATTTGAGCCCCTGTAATTTGGTCTTATGTCTGCAGTTCTGCTCTTTTCTTTAGTTTCAGGTTCTGGTTCTGGTTCACAGAGCACCTCTCAGTACCAGAGTCACCCCTCTCTGCTGTTTTAGTGTTCTGAAGACATCCAGCAGAGCCTGGAGTGAACGTGAGGTTAGAAATCGAGCGGTGTTTTATCTGGAGCCGCAGGAACAGAGACGGTGATGGGGATGAGGACACGCTTCACCGTCTGGAGGACATCTCACCTCATCGCTCTCAGTGTATGCGCTCCTGTGTGTCTGTGGGAGACCACAACACACACGGAGGCAGTTGTCATGGTAACAGAGTTTGCAGCAGCAGGCCAACAGGCTGCATGCTAACACCTTCTCCGTCAGGCTGAACGTGGGGACTCAGATTTCAGTCAGCTGTCAGAGGGTGGCAGCAAGGTGTGTGTTTTCCTGCAGCTGTTGGATCCTGAACGCCTCGCTGCTCCTCCCTCCCTCCCTCCCTCCCTCCCTCCTCTCATCAGGCTCTTGGATGTGTAGCTGCACTTACCTCTGCTACATTCAGCTTCATGTAGATACATTTAGTAGCTTATTATTTTGTCAGAACCTAGAACTTCTGGGTGAACAGGTGTGGAAGAGTAAACAGCACCTGGAGCAGAGGACACCCTGAGATTGGACCAGGGGAACAAGCGAGGCGCTGGAGCTGGACACTGTCCAGAGTGCGATTCCTGTTGTCTCAGTTTCTCTGGTTAGATCGGACGTGACAGCTGATACTGAGAGGAAGCAGCGTGATGTCTGCCAGCTTCTAGCTGTAATACTGATGCAAGAAAGAAAACAAAAACAACTAGAGAACGCACATGATCTTTTTGGGGCCTTTCCATTACCTTCCATTAATTTCTTCCCATTTCTACAGCCTTACTGTGATCCTCATACCTTAACCTAAACTCAC